>CM035424.1:85117074-85367074 GCA_020310875.1 Ceratopteris richardii | reverse complement strand
TCTTCAACTTCAAAGGTAAAAAGTCTTTAAGATTTCTCACCTTTTGCAATCCTCTTGAAGTCTTGTTGAGGATCCTCCACATATGCTGCATGCTTTGTGAATCTACCTTGTAAACCCTTCTTCTTTAATGAGTGCCTAGTTTCATCACCTATTTGAACTTCATGCTTTCCTTTGGGTTCTTCAAGGTTAGACAATAATGCTACATTTCATGCTACATGATTGGAGCAACCAGAATCAATATAGAATAGATACTCATCGTATTTACCTTGCTTGATTGTAATATTCATGCGGAATAGGTAGAAGATAGTAAAGCATATCATCAATGTCATCAAGGCTGATGAAAAATGGGAGTCCTTCACCACAACAATGGACCTATATATGGACATGCAAATACCTAACCTCAATACATTAATGGGGCAACTCTTTATGCATAGTTGTTGTGGTCTCTCCTTCCTCTAAAGCCTCCTTGATAGTTGTTATTGTAGCCTTGGTTGTAATTGTGATGGCATTTGTTTCGTCCATTATTGAACCTGCGTCTTGATTGTCCATAGCCTCCTGTTTGGAGGCCTCTTCCTCTCTAATTCTTTGTGTTTGTGAAGCTTTTGTTTGTGGTATGATTGGTCAAGCCACAAATGTTGCAAGGAGAAGAATTGTATGGTCTCCCCTTGCCTTGCTTTCCTCCTCTACACCTTCCTCTAATACTTCTTCCTCTAGTTGTGAAATTCACTTGAGAGATACTTGCATCTTCTTCATTCTTCTTACCTTTGCCTTTATCTTTACTCTTATTTTTATCTATGTAAAGGGCAGAAGATTGATTACCTCTAGAAGTATCTCCATTCTTCTTGAGATTTGCCTCATGTCTCCAATACTCCCAAGCTCATCAACGACATCCTTCATCTTGGTCACATAGTCAACTACACTTTGCTTTGGTTGCTTCTTCAAGGTTGTGGACCCTATCCAAAGCTGGTTCTTTCTGGACCTTGTATTTGATGAGAAGCATGAATATAGTACTTCCCAAGTCCACATTTGTAAATCATATGCTGCTTTGACACATTTGGGATGCAAAGCACACTCTAACACCTGGATATTTGATTCAATGTCCCTTCACCTATATGACTTAGTCTCTTATGCCATATCTCTAATTCAAATAGGGTTTGGTCCTTATAATTGAAGAGAACAATATTTCTTGTGTCTTCAACTTCAAAGGTAAAAATTCTACACGATTTCTCACTTTTTGCAATCCTCTTGAAGCCTTGTTGAGGGTCCTCCACATATGCTCCATGCTTTGTGAACCTAACTTGTAAAACCTTCTTCTTTAATGAGTGCCTAGTGTCATCACCTATCTGAAATTCATGCTTTCCTTTGGGTTCTTCAAGGTCAAACAATAATGCTACATTTCATGCTACATGATTGGAGCAACCAAAATCAATCTAGAATAGATACTCATCATATTTACCTTGCTTGATTGTCATATTCATGGGTGATAGGGAGTAGATAGTAAGGCAGATCATCACTGTCATCAAGGCTGATGAAAAATGGGAGTCCTTCACCACAACAATGGACCTATATATGGACATGCAGGTACCTAAACTCAATACATTAATGGGGCAACTCTTTATGCATAGTTGTTATAGTCTCTCCTTCCTCTAAAGCCTCCTTGATAGTTGTTATTGTAGCCTTGGTTGTAATTGTGATGGCATTTGTTTCGTCCATTATTGAGCCTACCTCTTGATTGTCCATAGCCTCCTCTTTGGAGGCCTCTTCCTCTCTCATTCTTTGTGTTTCTAAAGCTTTCATTTGTGGTATGATTGGTCAAGCCACAAATGTTGCATGGAGAAGAATTGTATGGTCTCCCCTTGCCTTGCTTTCCTCCTCTACACCTTCCTCTAATACTTCTTCCTCTACTTGTGAAATACACTTGAGAGGTACTTGCATCTTCTTCATTCTTCTTACCTTTGCCTTTATCTTTACTCTTATTTTTATCTACGTAAAGGGCAGAAGATTGATTACCTCTAGAAGTATCTCCATTCTTCTTGATATTTGCCTCATGTCTCCAATACTCCCAAGCTCATCAGCTACATCTGTCATCTTGGTCACATAATCAGCTACACTTTTCTTTGGTTGCTTCTTCAAGGTTGTGGACTCTATCCAAAGCTGGTTCTTTCTGGACCTTGTATTTGATGAGAAGTATGAATACAGTACTTGCCAACTCTCTTAGGAAGTCTTACAATTCCTTATATAAGGTAACAAAAAATCAGATATTAAATTGAGTATGCAAGACCTGGCTAGAGCATCCTTTTCACATCATGCAACTAATCTCTCTGGAGCCTCTCTTGTAGGTAGGTTTGTGCTTCTAAAGATTGACATTTCTCCATCTCTAGATATGTATCCATACAAGCTTCTTCCTTGGAGTTAAGCTTTCATCTTTAGGGACCAAGATTGATAATTGCCCCTGTCCAATTTGTCAATGAATGGTGGAAATCCATCTCCCGTTTAACCTTGATGTTTCTCTGATACCACTATTGGAGGAGGTGGTGGACACCTTGCAGAGATGAGATTGTACTGAAAATTCCTGCTTCACACTAGCCAAAAATAAGTTGAGGAATCAAAGTAGTCCTCTTGCGTTTTCCAAGAAGTACAAATGATCACCCAAGTACTTTGGAAGATGATCCTAAAATCATCAGATCAAAACAGATAACTTGGACTTTTCACTATGAATCAAAACTTTCAATTTTGGTAACCACACTTGCTCAGGAAAGTGAATAGTACTCATTTTCTAATATCATTTGGAAAAAAATCCTTTTGAATATATCTAATTGACTATGATAGCTAACTTTCACAAGTTATTTCACTTGAAATGACTTATGCTCACAGAATGATGCTTAGCAAATCAGATGTCTATCCCGATATTTTCAAGAGTTAAGTGTATGCAGACCAAAGGGAAATTTTTTACAGATACCTCGAGAATGATTGAGGCTATCTCGAGATATGGATTAGCAAAGCTCACTGTTTTGAGTGATGCATGATAGAGAATAAAGATGAGAGATAATCGAGGTGTATGTATTGATGCACACAAAGTACAATGATATTTGCAATGAATGATTGCACAATATGAGGACAATGATAGAGCTACAGTGTGAGCTCAATATCCATTGAAATCCCTCTCCATGTCTCTTCAAATTGGGCTCCTCTTAAGCGACTAGGTAGTCCTCTTTATAGCCTTTTGTTGGAGCCAAGAGTCAAGTTTAAATTCAAGTCTTTACCTAAAAGTGTTCCAAAGTTTTAGGAATTGATGTGCCATAAATCCTCAACAAATAATTCGTGGAAAGATTCTCCTAAGAACTCATAATTGGAAGTGATTCCATATATGCACTTTTACAAGGAGTAAAGATCAATATTTTCCAAGAGATAACTCATGTGCTAATACATGAATGAACATATGAACTTTAGGATAAGTGATCAAGCATTTACACTTGGAGTAATTGAACCAACAAAGAGTAACAATTACCCATTGTGTGTTTATATGATGTGTCATGTATTGGTTGCAAATGGACTATGGAACATTGTGCAATGTGTTGAAAAACATCCTATTTCAGTTGCAAACATAGTTGTGGAAGGTGATGCAGATGGTGTTGAAGATGACCATATTCTTCATGTTCCTATTTGTGTTGGAGTTTCTACTACACTTACTACAGATCCAATTGGTTGGGATGGCAGAGGTACTCACTCACATGCATTGATAGCCCTGTATGTCAAACATGCCATTATTCCTCACATTCACTCTTGCAGAATAGCTAAGGATGCTTGGGATACACTTACCACATTGTACCAAGCTAGGAATGAGGCTCGTGTTGCTGAAAAGAGTTGAAGAGTGAGCATATGAATGAAGGTCATTCTATGGATAGTTTCTAACAAAGATCAAAGATTTGAAGGAACATTTCATTTATCGTGATGAAGTCTTGCTTGAGAGTTCACTTGTGCATACTGTTCTGAATGGTCTTCCCAATTCGTATCAAAGTTCTATTCATACTCTTCATTTGATGATGAAAGGCAATCAAAATACCTGAATATTTGAGGAGTTAGTCTCTGTTCTGTTGGAAGAAGATCAGTCTAAGCAGAAGAGGTACTTTATGCATGTTGTAGATCAAGCTTTCTCGGCTAGTCAGAAGGGCAAAGGTAAATGGAGTTCTTCTACTAGTAAGTGAAAATCTGCTAATTTTGCACAATTGAAGAAGGAAGAAAGAGAAGAGAAGAAAACAAAAAAGTAGAAAATGTTTTGCAAGTATTGTAAAGCAAATGATCATGTCATAAAGAATTGTCCAAAACTAGTTGCAAAAGAGGCAAAGAAAAAGAGGTTGAAATGGTTGTTGCAGAGACCTCTACACCAAAAACAGAAACTACTAATCTAGTTTACTATTGTCTACAGTTTTGACCCATCCTCTCCTGAACTATTTATGTTTTCAATAGACTCAAATGTTTGCTACTTTGATAGTGAAGCAACCAAACATATTACCTCGAAGCACAACTATTTAACTTCACTCGAGCCTTCCCCTATAGGGAATACTATCACATGCGCCAACAACTCCTCTTATCCTATCATGGGAGTGAAAAAGACAATTTGGACTAATGTTGATGGCAGTTCTTTCACATTGCTAAATGCTCTATTTGTGCCAGGGATCAAGAAGAACCTGTTATCAGTTTTGAGCTTTAGCCAAGAATGGCTTGGTTGTGAAATTTGTTGATGATAGATGTACAGTTCATGATCTATCAAATGGATACATGATTATTGCTTCTGGCATTTTATTTCATGGGCTCTATAAGCTCATATACTATGAAAAATCTATGAATGATTCAGCATGTGCAGCACATGATTCTCAAGCTATGTCAAATGCAAAGCTTTGGCATGCATGCTTTGGTGATCTGAATTTGTCTAGTTTTCCACACTTGCAGAAATCAAGAGGCATCAAAAGAGAGTAACAATGAGATACACACTTGAACCCAATGGATTAGCTGAAAGAAGGAACATAACTATAGTTGAGGCATCCATATCTATGCTCAATGAAAAGCATTTACCTAATTTTCTTTGGACATAGGTTGTATCAGCAGCCACATACCTTGTAAATAGACTTCCATCAAAGTCTTTAGATGGTATGACGACATATGAGGTATGGAATGGAAGAAGGCCAAGTCTAGAGCATTGCAAAATATTAGGATGTCTTGCTTATGCTCACATGCCTTCCCAAATAAGAGGGAAATTGGATACTCAAAGTAGAGAAGTGTAGCTTTATTGGATATGATCAAAACCAAAAAGGATAAAGATTGTATACTCCCACTAACAAAGGCTTCTTAGTTAGTAGGGATCTAAGTCTTTGATGAAAATAAATCTTGGTTTGATGATGAAAGGAAAGTGAAGCTACCCTATGACTTGGAAGAAGACTTTCCGTCTCTTCCCATAAAGGAACCAAATCAACATGAAGCTAGAGACTCTGAAGATAACCAAGCACATTTAGAGGAGTTGAAGGTATGGAAGAACAAATGGAAGGCACATGCAAATCTGCAAAGGTTGAAACTAATGCAGTCAAAGGAGATCGTTCATGGACTATAAATTTCAAGGTTTGAGTGATGCAAAGGTATGTGCAGCATGTCGATTTGGTAAATAGTCAAGATCATCGTTTCCACATGACAAGCATGTTAGTGAGAATGTGCTAGAAATAGTACATAGAGATGTTTGGGGCCCTGCAAAGACCACATCTATGGGCAGTTGCAGGTTTTATGTTACTTTCATTGATGACCATACATGCAAAGTATGGGTATATTTCATGAAAGAGAAGAGTGAGGTATTCATTCACTTCCAAATTTTAAAGATATGGTGGAAAAATAGATAGGGAATTATATTTAGACATTAAGATCTGATGGAGGAGGTGAATACATGTCAAATGAGTTCACCAATTTTCTTAAAAGGAATTCGACTTCAATTTTCATGGAGCTACACACCACAACAGAACGGTGTTGCTGAATTTCATGGATGGATTTAGTGGATATTATAAAACATCCATCCACCTTGAGGATCAAGAGAAGACTGCATTCATTACACCTTGGGGAACTTATGTATATTTAAAGATGCTATTTGGACTGAGATATGCCCCAGCTACGTTCAATCGAGAAGTTAATCTCAGTTTTGGACCATTGCTGCTAGAATATCACAGAATTTTCATGGATGATTTTTCATCCTTTTCAGGTACTCTTGCAGAGACTCCATTGGATTGTTTAGAAAAGCATATGATTGAATTACAACAAATTTTTAAGAGGTGCAGAGAAACAAAGTTGAAATTGAACCCAAATAAATGCCATTTTCTGGTGATTCAAGGTACCCTCCTAGGACATGAGGTATCCTCCAAAGGGTACCAATGGAGGTTTATTAAGATGTATGGAGCAATAGCCCAGCCATTGGCTAGCCTTACAAGCAAGGAAGAACCTTTTAAATGGGAGGAAGAGGAGGAAAAAGCATATCAAACATTAAGGTCAAGGTTAGTAGCTGCTCCCATTCTAATCACACCTAAGTGATAAAAATTTTTTCATATACATGTAGATGCTCGTGCATATGCAGTTGGGGCAGTTTTGACTCAACACAATGAAGAATACAAAGTAAACAGACCAATTCAATATTTGAGTCAAATTTTGACCAAGGCTGAAAGGAATTATAGCACAACAGAAAGGGAGGCCTTAGCCATGCTTTTTGCTATCCGAAAGTTTTGTCATTACTTGCTGGGAGTGAAATTTGTTATCATAACCGATCATTAGCCACTCAAATACTTACTGAAAAAACCACAAGCAACTAGTAGGATATGGAGGTGGTTATTGCTCTTCCACGAATTTGATTTTTCTATAGTCCATAGACAAGGTAAAGAAAATTTTATAGCAGACCACTTATCCAGGATCAACATGATGGATCAAGCAATTGGAGTAAATGATGATTTTCCAAATGCTAATCTGTTTGTGGTACAAGCTCAAGGTTGGTATGAGGACATCCAAAATTTTATTAAAATTGGATTGTATCCAAAGAAGGCAAGTGCTATGCAAAGGAAGAGACTGCTAATCAAAAGCAGACCTTTACCTTCATTGAAGGAAAATTATATAGAGAGGGAAAAGATAACAGGGTTAGGAAGTGCATGGAAGAAGAAGAAGTGAGGGAAGTTCTTAGATCCGCATATGAAGGAACAGGTGGTGCGGACCTTCCAGGACACATTATGAGCTAGAGGATCCTTGATGCTGGTTTATGATGGCCTGCATTATTCAAAGTTGCAGAGGAATGGGGAAAGGCATTTCATGTTTGTCAAAGGTATGGACCTAAGCGAACAAAGCAGAGGCACAACCCCTTGATTATTTCTACTGCTTGGCAACCATTTGAGAAGTGGGGGATAGATTTTGTAGGGCCCATCTACCCTCCGTTGATTCCAAAAAGAGAGAAGTATCTATTGATGGCCACAGACTATGCGACAAAGTGGGCTGAAGCTATTGCTTCCCGTGACTACACCGCTCAAACTGTTGCTGATTTCATTTACAGTAGCATCATTTGCAGGTTTGGATGTCCACTTGAAATTTGTACATAACAAGGTACTCATTTCGTGAATAAGGTCCTACAAGAAATTTGAATGTATGTTACAACCCACTTACTGGGGCATTGTTTATCAAGGTACCCTATGGGCATACATGTTAGCTTACAAAGAAGCCACTAGATATTCTCCATTCCAACTAGTTTATGGGATATTGCCTATTGAACCCTTTGAATTTCTACATGGATCATCAAAAGTAGCTTTCATGCAGGGAAAAAAAGATTGTGGTGTCTCGCAGAGGCTTGGAGCACTGCATAAAGTGGAGGAGATACGTCTACATGCTGCAAAACAATTCATAGAGACTCAGATGACGAGGAAGGAGGCACATGATCGAAATCTGTGGAACAACAACTTACAACCAGGCATGTTAGTTCTTCTCGATAGACCTCAAATCCAAACAAAAGTAAAGGGAAAATGGCTTCCACAATGGGAAGGACCTTATCGAGTTAAAACAATGCTGAATTGGGGTGTTGTGGAGTTAGAGATGCTAAAAGGAGAGGCCTTGCCACTGGTCAATATGTCAAGGCTCAAGGCCTATCATCAACACAACTAAGATTTATGGATCACCTGGAATCTTTGCGAGAGCTACACTCCACCAGCAGTACGCTTTGATGATCAAGTGCATTCATGCTTCCGAAGTCACACAGTGGCAGTCTCAGGCTGTGTTGCAGACCCTTCAGGAGGATAGAGAGAGGTTCCGAGATGAGTCTGATGTTGTGACTTGAGCTCTTTTGGAGATACGCGAGTGCCCATCATTGGGCATATGTGATAGTCCTATGTGTGGGCTGGTCCGACGGGAGCGCGATCACCTATGTTGGTATAGGAGCAGGATTGCTGCTTAGACTGAGGAGGCTGCTATCATTCCACCCACCTCCCCAGACTTACCTCCAGCTCATAGCGATGCTCCATGTGGCAAGGTCTCATTCTCTGACGAAGCACCAGCCAGTCCCTACTCACTAGTATCTTTCCCCTAGGATCTAGGCGTTGCTCCTTGTAGACTCCTTCAGTCTCCACTTGCCTCATTTTGTTTGCACTTGCCTCATTTTGTTGTAGAGGCTCCAATCCTAGGATTTCCCTTCATTCTCCTTTGGGTTTCCATGCCATTCATGGACACTTCATGTACTTACTACTACCCAAAACTTTCATTGATTTTTCTCCTCTTATATATGAGATTTTGGTTCTGTGTTATTTGTGCCCTATATGGTTGTTTACTGGTTGCTTCTATTCCTGGGGCATGTGTACTAGTTAGTCTCTATATCATTGTGAAATTTCACTTTTGCCCAAACCCCACAATTCAAAATACTCCACCTTTTCACCTTTTCCCTCTTCTATCCACTTCTTCATGCCCCACTTCTTCACATTGTTGCACTTCTTCCCATGGTCCCCCCCCCCCCCCCCTCCCTCACCTGCCTTCATTCCTATTCCGCTTACCTAGACATTTCCCCAACTCCAACCCTACCTTTCACATTCTGCCTAGCCCAGTAATAAACACTCCCTACAATCTCAGTCTAAGCCCCATCAGCCCTCTCTTCCCCCCTTCATTCCCTCCTTTCAGATTCTGCAACAAATCCACTTTTGGTTATTCTCTAGTATTTTTTCTCTCCTGCCTCTGGTGGACTTGGTAGCTGCTCAAGTGTCCCTTTGCAGATTTTGCACCACAAAAATCCTAGTGTCATATCTGCTTAGAGTTCTCGCTGTAGTTCTCGAGGACGGAGAGCACATTAGGTGGTGGGCAGTTGTTGAGCCCATAAAAGTCATATTGGTCAAAGTCAACTACAATTAAAGTCAAAAAGTCAAATTCAAACTAGTCAAATTCAAACCAATCAAAGTCAACATGTTCAAAGTCAAAGGTCAACATGGCTGAGGTCAAAGCATTCAAAGTGAGGTGTCAAAGTGCACTGGTAGTGCACTATTAATTGATTCACAAAGGGTAAAATTGCAGAAAGTTGGTTGTAGGTTGCAGAGGTATTTCTGTAATTCCCTAAGGTTCAAAGTGTTTTTTAAAGTGTTTTGGAAGGTTTAGGTGAACCCTCTCTTAGGTGCACAAGTGAAGCATTAAAAGGCAAAATGTGAAGGTATGTGAAGCGACAGTGTACGTAGAAGTGAAAGTATGGCCCCCCAATTCAAATTTTTGTTTTAGTCTAAAGTCACTACATGACAAAACAGGGATTTGTTGGCTGCCACTTTACGAGGCAATCTTGGGACATCAAAGTGAGCACCAAGATACTCTTGCAGTTAGGAGCGTACGTGAACCGACACTCAAATCAAGGCAAAGACCATTCTTTGAGGACTAAGCAAGGTGAGCATAGTCTAAGCTAGGCAAGAGAGAGAAGGGCAAGAGACACACAATGTGTGATGCAGAGAAGTGAAGTGCAAGGTATGCATGAAGAGTGACTAAGGAAGTGTGCAAAGAAGTGCTAAGCTAGTCACCCAAGGATCCCAAGTTCCCATTGAAGCTGTGCATGTGCCGATAGGAGGTATCCATCCCCCCTTCTTATTGGAAGCTTCATGCAAGGTGTGCACAAGTGCAGGCTTGGAGAAGGTGGAGGTCTGGTGCAGAGAAGGCTAGTAGCAACAAGACCTTGGGTATTTGATATTTCGTGATTGAGCACTCTGTGGGATTTTGCACACAAGCATTGGATTGTATTGTGCATCACCATTGTAATTGTCTTCTTATAATCAATCGACACAGGCTTCCAATGTGTGTCTTTCTTCTTGTCTTTCCCTTTTCTCCTACAAACACTCAAATGCCTTCTTGTCCAAGAGTCCCCCCCCCCCCCCCCCCACAAACATTTTAGGAACTTTGGCCAGAGTACCTGATTGAGTTCAAATGAATGTAGCTCACAGAATAATGAACCAATGATGATGAAAAAAACTTACCAAGATATCTATACCAATTTAAATCTCATTAACCGATTAAGTATATAGAGAGAAATCAATCACTGAAGTTGATTGAGAAATATAAATGCCTATAGTAGTATATGTAAATAACTGCAAGCTGTAGCTTATGTTGAGGGGTAGAGAATCCAATGACTAGCAAGTGAAGATACTTTCCGAATTGATATTAGGAGTGTTCAAGGAGATAATGAAAACCATAGAGGTCCCCCAAAAGAAGCACCAACCCAGTGATGGTTTTGGTTAGTAAGGGAATCCAGAATTCTTGTGTGCCAAATTATATTGATGCCGATAGCTATGCCACCGTTTCCCTTAGGATGTGTGGTGGGGAGCTAGACATGGGAGGAAGAAATACTCTTAAGTCTCTTCTATTGTTCCTTCCCATGGATTTTGATGTCTTGCACATAGATGATGTTCGAGTTTATGCTTTTATCGTGGATCCAGTGTTCGATCATAGTTGCTGTTGAGGGGTCTAATAGCCCTCTAACATTCATAGACACTATAATGATTATCGGAGTCTTACATCTTCATGGAGAGGCATTGTCCCTCATTTTCTTTTTTCTTTCCTCAACCTTTTTCTTTTAGGTAGAGGGATCAAAACACATGAGTTTCCTCTTAAAGGGGCTCTTCGAGAGTATCTAAGCTGGCTGTTTTCCTTTCTAAGAAGCCTTATTAAAATATGAATCTATTATCCTTCTTGAGATTGCAGAACCAATTATCAAGCTTTCACTATCCATACTAGCATCATTGGTGGTGGTGACCCCAACCTCCTTTCTAGTGGATTTTTCTTCTTGGTTACTTTCCTTGCAATTCAAATATTCATGGGTTGCCCCCTCACTATGATAGTCTTCTTGGTTCATTCACTACAAGGAATACAAAGGCATAGCAATGGTTAATGTGACACATTTTTGTCGCTTCCTGATTGTGCATTTCATTGGACCCGGCATCGAGTACACACCATTGTCTAAAAAATGTTTATTGCAATGTCATTTTTGCCCCTTATATGGAAATTTTGAAAAGCATCACTAAATATGCATCACTTATACGACTCATAATAAAGCATCGCATATGTGATGCATAGATACATCACTTATGCAATGAATTTTAATCTCTCTTTGCATTATCACATCCAAGACACTCCTACATCGCTTATGTGATGGTGGCATTTGATAAAAGAAGACATTCAATTGATCTTCAATCATCATTTTACAAACATATGACCAAAGAGCTCTCCAATGTTTGGATCTGCATTGTGCTTACGAGCTCCTACAACCTCTTTCTAAATCTCTCTCCTTCTGTCTCTCTTTCTCCTTCTTTGTACCTCTTTCTTTTCAATTTCTATATATCTCTCTATCTTTCTCTTTCTCTTCTCTCTCTGTCTCTCTCTCTCTCTCTCTCTCTCTCTCTCTTCTAGCAAGTTATTCAAGAAGTTCACCAAGCATAAAATATGGCTAATTATTTCAAGTACAATTTTTATTGTTTGTATATCATTTAAATTGTTTTTTTTTCCATTAATTAACATACTCACACTTACTCATTTATATGCACATATACACATATACATGAACATGCACACTCATACATATACACACACATATACATGTACCTACACACACATATACACACACATACACATACAAATGCACATACACACACATACATGCATATACAGTTACACATACACATACACACATACACATACACATGCATATGCAAAAACATATCTACAAACACATATAAGGACTTGCATGCATGCATTATTGCATATACACATACACATACACACATTAACACATACCTATACACATGCATATGCACGTACATTCACATGCATGGGCATACACATGGATGCAAATGGAGATGCATGCACTTGCACATGCATGCTCATACATATACACATGCATATACATACACATGCATACACACACACACACACACACACACACATATATATATATATATATATATATATATATATATATATATATATATATATATATATATATATATATATGTATGTATGTATATATATGTATGTATGTATATATATATATATATACACACACATATATATATATATATATATATATATATATATATATATATATATATATATATATATATATATATATATATATATATGTATGTATGTATGTATATATATATATATATATATATATATATATATATATATATATATATATATATATATATATATATATATATATATAGATACATAGTTAGATACATACATATATACATACATAAATACATACATTCATACATACATACATACACATACATACATATATAAACATACACACACCTACACATACACATACATATAAACATACACATACACATACATATGGACATACATACAAATACACACACATACACATACACATACATACACACACATACACATGTATATGCTCATAAACTTACACATACACATGCCCATGCATACATATAGACACACATACGCATGCACATACACACATACACTTACACATACACATGCACCTACATACATATACACATACATACACATACACATGAACATGCACACATACATGCAAACACATATACACATACACATACACACATATATAGACACATACACATGCATATATACCTACGCATACACATACACACACAAACACAATTAAACACATACATATCCATATACACATACACATACACATGTAGATACACACATTTACACACACATACACATACATATGCACATACACTTACATATACACATACACATATGCATACACATATACACATTCATATGCATAAAACATATCTACATGCTCAAATATACACACACAAATATGCACATATACACACATATAGAGACACTTACACAAATATAGATATATAGCTACATGTGCATATATAAATTTTATACCCACACAAGTACATGCATATACATACATATATACACACAAACACATATATAATATGAATTAATTATATAATTAAAGTAATAAATCACATGTTAAACTAAAAACAGAAAAAAACATTAGAAGAAGACTTTTGATTAACTAGTACCATAGACACAAGTCAGAACATAATTGGAATGAGAAAATATATAGATATAAAAAGTATGTATATCAATGTAAAATATATATCCAATGTAATATACCAATCATCATAATAATCATCATCCACATCATCATGTAAGTCCTCATCATCATGATCATCCTCATTATCATGATCAACTGCATGATCTAATGTATCTGTTTTGGCATCATGGGTAGAGGTGTGAGCACTTTATGATGATCCAAATCATCTCGCCTGTGTGTGTCTCTCCAATTCATCCATATTTGCCTCTCCATAATCCTCTTGTATTACATATAACAAAAATAAATAAATAAAAACACATGAAACATGAATAAAAATAAAATAATGATATGAAATTATACAATACTCAAAAGCATTTGGATGATCTTGAATGTACTTACTCAGACATTGATATCCACAATGTGTAGCAAAATTGATTTCCTTTTTAATAGGATATTGACCATTATCCTTTCGTTGCATTGAAACAAGTTAAAAGGAATAATGATTAGTGTTTTAACTATAATAAAAAATGTAGTTTCAATAATACATATACTTACAAAATCATGATGGCCCATTTGGCTTAAGTGCAATGTATGACGTGATTCAACTCTCGTTTTTCTAGTAACCTTTTTTTTATTTAATGAAACAAAAAAAAACATAGATAAAATGTAAAACATTTGTATACAATCTGCTGAGGAAATGATTCCTGAAGATGTAGTTGTCTGTAAACAAAATTGCCCTGTCTCGTGGTATGTTAGGTCTTCTCTCTTTTTTTTTTAACCATACAATATCTCTTGTTATTTTAATCTCAAACAAAAAAGGGATTAGATAAAAAAGAAACTTTACATTTATAAACATGCATATACAGAAACACATACATAAACTTACACATACATACTTATTCATACACATACATACATAGACACACATATATGCATACACATACACATGCATACACTTACACATATATAAACACCCACACATACACATACATACACACACACATGTTGCATACCTCTTGGTTTACATACAGAAATGGTTGAGGATTATCCATTGCCAACTCGTGATCGTCCTCTAGTACAAACATCTGATAGAAGAAGATATGCAAGATGGAATAGAGGACTACTTCCTTTAAATGGAGAGTTTTTTTACTTTTAGGGTAATCACTATATGAATGATCCCTCCACTATTACTAGTACTCCTCGTGGTATCTTTATTGTATAGCATTTGTATGTGCCTCGAAACTTAGAAGCCGCACTTATGTCATTTTGTGGTCCCATGTATGGATGGGGAGATAGGCATGGAATTACACATTATTGTTGGTGCAAACCAATCACTAATTGAAGTTTTGATGAAGGATTGAAGTCAAGGATTAAAGAAAAGATCAATTTATGAAGCATGAAGAAAGTACATGTTTAGAAGATGAAGACTTGTCTACATATGTACATTAGTTTGGAGTTAGCTCACTTATACCTTTTGTATGGTCATGAGATTGTACATATATGTCTATATATACAAGTAAAAATGTGGGGGCAAATATGGGAGAGTATGATAGAACAAGAATTCAGAAGAATTAGAAGTCATTAGACACTTTAGAATTGAGGAAGATCTCTCTCTCATCCAGATGTAAAAGTTTTCTGACTAGAAGAAAAATTGTGCCCGATATTTCTGAGTGTTCTCCTTCTATGCTTGATCATTTCAAGTATCCTTTTGTAGCTGTCTAATTCCATAGTTAATGATTCTATCGTTAAAGTTTCAGATCCTAATTGTAAACAGGCTGAGAGTATTATGAGTAGGAACATTTGTATGTAAGAAAGTGTTCAGTGTCTTTTGAAACAAGCGCAATCTCGATGGTCAAAGAAGTGATCAGTTCTCAGTGAAGAGTGTAAATCTTTGCACAAATGAGGAGTAAAAATCTAATTTCGAAGGTAAGCCATATATGGCTAAAAGCATTTGCTTAAATGGGTTCTAGTTTGGGAGAACCATGTGTTAGAATTTGCAGGTGTCAAAATCGACTAGAGTGAAGAACAGTTTCGCACATAGGTGAACTGTTTGATTCATTTCTCAAGATATACTTAATGTTTTGGAATGATTTAACTTGGAGAAGGTGCACAAGCTGTAGGGGATAGGTTCTGTAAAGTCTTAAAAAAAACTTTACACATTTGATTAGTCAATGAATGAATTATGTACAACAAACTTTTTAAGTATCAACTTACTTCACAGTTTTCTCAAGATTTTGGTAATTGAGCATTGATCCTCCAAATTGGTAAAGGTTTTGAATTATTCTTGATATAGAAGTGCGCTAAATTCAAGGATAGCTTGTTCTTTTGGAGATTAACACTCTCCATCAGTGGTATCAAAGTAGGAACCATCAAAATTGAAGAACGGTGGACCTCGACTGCTGCAGTCATAAAGAATTTAATATTTGAAGATTTAAAAGGTGAAAGCTTGAGAGTGAAGCTTGAGAAGGAGGCCAGAAGATATCAAGAAGACTAGAAGGAACCTCATTGGAAGTAAAGGTACAATTATTCCTGATAAAGGTTGAAGAATTTAATACACAGGTAAAGAAAGGATGGGAGGTTCTCTTCAGATAGAGAAATTGGATAGAGAAAACTATCCAGCATGGTGAATGAGGATGGAAGCTCATCTTATGAGCAAAGATTTGATAGGCTACATTACAATTGAAGGAGAAAAGACACAATTTAGAGATCCTAGCGTTCCAACTAGGGATGAGTTATCAGATTTAAAGACTTGGATGAAGAGGGATGCTCAAGCAAGGAGCATTATCTACATGGGAGTCAATGACTACTTGCTACCTCACATAATAGGTCTTGAAAGTGCAAGTGATATATGGAATGCTTTGGAGGAGCATTTCCAAAATACCAAAAAGTCAAGGAAGTCATGTTTGTGGGTAGAGTTTACCACATTCAAGAAGAAGGCCTCTCAATCTATCTCTGATTATGTAACAAGGATGAAGGACATTGCAGATGCATTAGGAGAAATTGATGAAGATATTGAGGAGGATAAATTGGTAAGGCGAATCCTCACAGGCTTGAGAGATGATGAGAAATGGAAGCCATTCATTCTGTCTACTGAATTGTCACTAGATCATTTTACTCTTGATTTAAATCAGTTGCTAGGACACATGCTAACCTTTGAGTAGGATGTCAAAGGTGCAGGTGATAAAAGTGCAGGTCAAGCAATGTATTCAAAGGATAAGAAGAAGAATAGCAAAGGAAAGTAACAAGCAAATGAAGATGAAGGTACAACTAGCCAAGCTAACTTCCTAAGAGGAAGAGGAGGTGGCGAAGGTAAAGGAAGAGGCAAAAGTAATAAAGATGGAGTAAAAGCTTGCTAGATTTGTGGTAAGACAAATCATTTAGCTCATGATTGTTGGCATATTACTCAGAATAATGGTGGATATAATCAGAACTTTAATTCAAGAGGAAGAGGTGGCAGAAATCAAAGAGGTAATTTCATAGGTAGAGGTAATAGAGGTTACTTTGGAAGAAATGCAGGTAGAGGATTCCAAAGCCAATCCTACAACAATACCTACTACAATTTTGCTTAATATGAGAAGGAGGATTCAACCTTGATCATGAATACAACTTGTGAAAGGCAAAGTGAAGACCAAAGAGTTTTCTACATTGACTTAGGGTGTAGCAATCACCTTCGTGGAAACATAGCCTTGATGACTGATTTGGAGAATAAGGTAACTAATCGTGTGGTTCAAACAGGTGACAATACAAATCATAATGTGAATTCAATTGGATCAGTGAAGGGCAAGGATGGGAGTACTCTTTTGAGTAAGGTTTTGTATGTTTCTACAATTCCAAAGAATCAGATAACTGTAGGAAAAATTGTTGAAAAAGGTTATGAAGTAAGGTTCACTAATGAAGGAGTTTTTGTGGAAGACCCTAGCAATGGGTATAAACAAATTGTTTCAAGAAAGAAAGAAGGAAGACTCTTCACATTGAAGATTGAAGGTAATCTTGGCCATGCCTTCTTCACTTATGGAGGACATAAGATCTCTCAGTTAGATCTTTGACACAAAAGGCTTGGACATTTTAATGAAAGAGGTATTAAAGATATGGTTAACAATCGTTCAGTGCTTGAATTGCCTAATGTTGCGAGTTAACATATGACATACAGATGTGAGGCATGTCAATTAGGTAAGGCTTATAAGCAATCTTATTCCAAGCATGGTTTCATGTATTCAGAGAAGATTGAGTCAGTACATACAGATGTGTGGGGACCATCAAAGGATTTCAGTATCAATGGTTCAAGATATTATGTGATTTATGTTGATGATGCTACCAAGTGGATCACAATCTATGTGATCAAAGATAAATCAGAGGTATTTAATACATTCAATCATTATTATGTGTATGCAAAAAGAATTACAAGTCAAAAGTTGAAGAGAGTAAGGTCAGATGGAGGGGGAGAGTATTTCTCTAATGAATTTAGTGATTACTTGTGGAATGCAGGTATAAAAAGAGAGGTTACTTGCACATACTCTCCTCAACAAAATGGTGTAGCAGAAAGGAGGAATAGAATTCTTGTTGAGTTTGGAAGATCCATGATGAAGGAGAAAAATTGTCCTAATTATTTGTGGACTGAAGTTGTAAATAGAGCTACGTATTTGGTCAATAGGTTACCATGTAAAGCTTTGCAGGGTATGACACCATATGAGGCATGGTGGGGTAAGAGACCTACCTTAGATCATTGCAAAGTGTTTGGTTGTTTAGCCTATGCATATGCGCCATCTCAATTGAGGCACAAATTGGCACCTAAAGCTGAAAAGTATGTATTCATTGGATATGATGATAAGCAGATGGGATATAGGTTGTGTAGCCCATCCACAAAAACAATTCCTTGTATCAAAGGATGTTACATTTGATGAGCAAGGTACTTGGTATGCAGGAACAATCAATGCAGGTGATGAAGAAATTGTGAATCAGAAGGAAGGTAAATCAAAGGCTCAAATATTTGATGAAGAAGAGAACAATGAAGTACAGGTTGAAGTTGAAGAGGTGCCAAGGTTTGACCCAAAATGTGATGAACCAAAAACCTCAAGAAGTGGAGAACTTAGAAGGCCATCAAGACACAAATGGCAACCAACAAGGTATAGCTATGACACTTCTTTTTTGGCTATTAAAGATTATGCTTATATGGTAAAAGCAGATGAAGACCCTTCTACATATGAAGAGGCAAAACGTAAGGAAAATTGGGAGAAGGCTATGCAGGAAGAGTATGATGCATTGATGGAGAATGAGACATGGGATTTTGTTCCTAAACCAAATAGTCAGAAGATCATTGGATGCAAATGGGTCTACAAGACAAAGAGGTATGCAGATGGAAGTGTGTCTAGGTATAAAGCTAGACTTGTTGTTAAAGGGTTTGCTAAGACATATGGTATAGATTATGATGAGACCTATAGTCCTATGGCAAAGGTGACAACCATCAGGACACTCATAGCCATTGCTGCATTTAAAGGTTGGAGATTATGTCAACTGATGTGAAGAATGCTTTTCTAAATGGTTATATTTATGATGATGTTTTCATGGAGCAACCACAAGGATTTAGAGATGAAAGCTATCCAAATTATGTATGTAAGCTCAAGAGAGCTTTGTATGGTTTAAAGCAAGCCCCAAGGGCATGGAATTATAGACTTTTGAAGTTCTTGAAGGAACTTGGTTTTCAAGTATCTAAAGCAAATAGTAGCTTGCTTGTCAAAGCAAGTGATGATGGGTTCATTTACATGTGCATATATGTTGATGATATAATTCTTACAGGTACAAATGAGAATGGCATACAAAGCCTAAAGAAGAAAATGGAGAAAGAGTTCAAGATTAGTGACTTGGGAGACTTGTCATATTTCTTGGGCATGGAGATCTCATACACTCAACATGGAGTGTATGTAACTCAAGAAAGGTATTTGAAGAATTTGTTGATCAAGTTTAAAATGGAAGATTCCAAGGTAGCATCTACTCCAATGGATGTGAATCACAAATTGAGTAGATATGGAGGAGAAGAGTTCAAGGATATGAAGCTATATCAAAGTTTGGTTGGTAGTATTATCTATGCTACATTAACTAGGCCTGACTTGTCATATGCACTAGGAGTGTTGTCTCAATTCATGCATTGTCCTAGGAAAGAACATTGGATTGCAGGACAAAGGGTGTTGACGTACATTAAGGGTACACTCAAAGAAGGTTTGTATTATGGTTTTACATCAGATACAAACATCAAGATATATAGTGACACAGATTGGGCAGGTAATGCTGATGATAGGAGATCAACATATGCATACTTGTGTTATATGGGAGATAAGTTAATCTCTTGGTGTTCAAAGAAACAACACACAGTTGCATTATCATCTAGAGAAGTAGAGTACAAAGGTATGGTTGAATCTGCAAAGGAGGTCATATGGCTAAAGACTCTTATGAAGAGTTTTGATATCATTCAAAGTACACCCACTATTCATGGAGATAACATGAGTTCATTGTATCTAACTATTAACCCTCTTTTTCATGCCAGGACTAAACACATTGAGATTAGTATCACTTTCTAAGAGAGAAGGTAATGGATAAGGAAAGTGAAGTCATACATACCTCAACATAAGATCAGATAGCTGATATGCTAACCAAAAGCTTGGATGGACCAAAGCTACAGAGCTTCAAAGACATGGCATGTATAAAGAAGATAGAGAAAACCTCAATTGATGATTGAGGGGGAGTTGATGGTGCAAATCAATCACCAATTGAAGTTTTGAAGAAGGATTGAAGTCAAGGATTGAAGAAAAGATCAATTTATGAAGCATGAAGAAAGTACATGTTCAGAAGATGAAGACTTGTATACATATGTATATTAGTTTAGAGTTAGCTCACTTATACCTTTTGTATGGTTATGAGCTTGTACATATATGCCTATATATACAAGTAAAAATGTCAAGAAAAATATGGGAGAGTATGATATAACAAGATTTTAGAAGAATTAGAAGTCATTAGACACTTTAGAATTGAAGAAGATCTCTCTCATCTAGATATAAACGTTTTCTGAATAGAAGAAAAATTACACCTCATATTTTTGAGTGTTCTCCTTCTATGCTTGATCATTTCAAGAATCCTTTTGTAGCTCTCTAGTTCCACAGTTAATGAGTCTATGGTTAAAGTTTCATATCCT
Organism: Ceratopteris richardii; assembly: GCA_020310875.1. Lineage (NCBI taxonomy): Eukaryota > Viridiplantae > Streptophyta > Polypodiopsida > Polypodiales > Pteridaceae > Ceratopteris > Ceratopteris richardii. The sequence goes on along the minus strand of CM035424.1, from coordinate 85,346,306 downwards.
AATTGTAAATAGGCTGAGAGAATTATGAGTAGGAACATTGGTATGCAAGAAAGTGTTGAGTGTCTTCTGAAACATGCGCAATCTCGATGGTCAAAGAAGTGATCAATTCTCAATGCATAGTGTAAAGATTTTCACAAATGAGGAGTCAAAATCTAAGTTGGAAGGTAAGCCATATATGGCTAAAAGCATTTGCTTAAACGGGTTCTACTTTGGGAGAACCATGTGTTAGAAGTTGCAGGTGTTAGAATCGACTATATTGAAGAACATTTTCAGACATAGGTGAACTGTTTGATTCATTTCTCAAGATATACTTAGACTTTTCAAATGATTCAACTTGGAGAAGGTGTTCAAACTATAGGCGACACCTTCTGCAAAGTTTTATAAAAAACTTTATAGATTTGATCAGTCAATGAATGAATTATGTGCAGCAAACTTTCTGAGTATCAACTTACTTCAGAGTTTGTTCAAGATTTTGGTAATTGAGCATTGATCCTCCAAATTGGTAAAGGTTTTGAGTTATTCTTGATATAGAGGTGCTCTAACTTCAAGGATAGCTTGTTCTTTTGGAGATTAACACTCTCCATCAATTATGTTGAAAGCATGAGTACTTATGGATTATGCTTGAACGTCACTTCTCTTGCCAATATAGGGATTACACTTGCAAAAAATGAAAGATTATAGATTCACAAAAGACCTTAAAGACATGGAAATATAGTACTTTTAATAGACAATAGTCGAGGATATAATAGTTCAATGACTAATTCCACATTTGAGGAGCATGAAAATATTCATGAATCACCATATATGACTAGAAATGTACCAAGATACATAGCTTTCAATGCTATTACTTCATTATATGGTACTGATGAATCATTAGTGAATTATGGATGGTGTAAGCCTCCAGAAGCACCTTTTAGCTAGAGAACAATGAAGACTTTCTATCTAGCTATCTTATGTTGCATTGAAGACTCTAATTGATTGAAGCTCTAATTGATTGAAGCTCTTTTTAATCTAAGTTATATATTTGAATTTATGTAGAGAGTTTACTTTTCATTCATTTTTAGAATAATAATGATTTTTATTCATGTGTGTATTCCAATGTATGAAATTAATGATCTTGCACCACACCATTTAGAGTTGCGTGTAAGACCTCATTTATCAAAAGCTTCCACGAGGAGGCTATGCAGAAGTGATCCCATAGAATATGCAATGTTGAAAGAATTATATTCAAGAAAAGATAAAGTACAAGTTTTTTGCGATAATGATGAAGATGATAGCATGGAAAATTTTATTGAGGATTGGTATCAAAATGAAAGTGAAATCGATATTTCTAAAAATGAGAAATATCTTTGAGTATATGAAGTAATTATGAAGGATTTTTTACCTGAAGTGATTATGATGCATGATCTTTAAATTAAAATTCTATGATGTGGATTATTATCATAATCTATATATTTATACATGCATCTATCATTCAATCGATTAATCTATATATCTACATTTCTATGCATACGTCCATCATTCTATCTATTTGTTTTTTTATTTCTTTATTTATCACCATATCTACCTATCTTTTAGTCAATTTATATATTAATCTATTTATCACCATATCTATACATCTATTTATCTACCTATTTATATACCTAATTTTCTATTTATCACCATACCTATGTATCTATTATCTACCTATTTATATAACTATTTTCTATCTATCTATATCTGTATTAAGTGGATCAAATGATGTCAGTTCATTTGATTGATGTGGACTCATTTGAATTATTTGAATTCAATTGAATTATGTGCCTTCAATTATGTGGCTTCATTTGAATTATGTGGATTGAATGATGTTAATCATGTGGATTAAATGATGTCAATGATGTGAATTCATTTGAATGATGTCGATTCATTTGGTTTACATGGATTAGATGATATCAATGATGTGGATTGAATGATATCAATGATGTGAATTCATTTGACTAATGTGGATTAAATGATCTCAATGACGTGGATTGAATGATTTAAAAGTAGTTTTTTTTTGCTGATTTGAAATTAAAACATGGCAAGAAAACCAAATGTGAATAATGACCTCGATCATGCTGAATCTCATAGGATTCTATCTGAACAAAATGCTAAATTTGTAGAATTAGGATTATAATTTTTATTTCACCAAGATTCAGAGCTAGATGGATTAGAAGGAGAACCACTATCAATGAAAGAAATAAAAAAATTTATGTTCAAATCAGTTTTTTCTTGATGTTCTCTTTCGAGTTATAGGAAGGGTGAAAGAAACATCGCCATTAAAGCTTTTGGATATACAACATAAAGGATTACCAAAAACTTTACTTTGACACTTTTTTCAAGTTCAAAGATCAGTAGCAAAATAATAATCAAATAGAACTATAGCTCATTCAAATTTTCTTTTGTACAAGACATCCTCAAAATCATGTGCAATTTCATAATCAACATGAAGGACCTCTTCCTTGAATTCAGCCATATATTCTGCTACGCAAAGAACATAGCCTTATTCAAGATTTATCATCACAAGGAACAGGGCTATACAATGAAGGATTAACAATTCTTGGATTACAAAGAGTAACTGATGTCAACAAAAGAGAATTGATTATTTATAAATTAAAGTGAAAATTTTACAATTATCTCTTGATGCATATGATAAGAGATATGGAAGACTATCAAAGGATCATCTTTTGATGGGTTAACTACAAATGAGTTCTTCAATCAACAAAACACTAAAAAGAAAAGTTACTTTTTGTAATATTTAGAATCACCACTTTATTTTAAAGAGACCATTTTTGCAATTGAATAGAATCAATTATTTAGAGTAGATCATTTTGAATATCATCATCTATTACACGTACCATGTCATCTATTATTCCAGGTCTAAACCATCATTGTGACCTACACCTAAATCATGATCACTCCATGAATAATTTGTTAAACTTTCATGATTTTGAAATTCTCCAAAAGTTTATTGTGCTCTTGTAGAAGCTATCTTGGTTGAGGCATGTAACAAATGCATATTTCAAATAACATATACCAAATCATTGGCACATGATACACTTAAGAGATTTCTTCATTTTGAATTAAGAAAGTCATATGCACTCTAATAAGGTTCACAAATATCACTTGAAGTTCTTATTGAAAGCACTGCCATAGCTATGTATTGCTTTCACCATACAAGAGGTGGATTCTTTGAAATTGCTTCAATGTGCCATAGACCTTGAAAACATTCGTCTTGATTAACGTAAGCTACTCTGATGAAATGCATCTCAACCATCTATGCTTAGAAGTAATATTTGACATCTGGTTTTGAGATTTTCCATGACTTCTTTATTTGATGCTTTATCATTGAGTTGGAATGTTGGATGCAAGAAGAACATTATTGTAACAGGGCAAGGATTACGACCACCACGTGCTAGAGAGATGACTGTCCTCCCAACCAAATGCCTCTATATGTAGCTCTCTCCAAGCGACTGCCTTCTTGGGCACATGGATACTAACCATCCACGTGTCAGCCATGTAACTACGTGTGCGCCAAGTGTCCCAGTTAACCAGACTTAATTCGAGTGGATGCTTCTAGAAGGCTCTAGAGCTCTTTGGGCAAAACACTCTCCCCATGTATCCCAGGTTAGTATCCACCTGCCCAAGAAGGAAGTGCCTTGGAGAGAGCTATATATGGAGGCATTTGGTTGAGAGGACAGTCATCTCTCTAGCACGTGGTGGTCCTAATCCTTTCTCTCTTACATTGGTATCAAAGATCAAGGTTGAGCTTCCATGGTGACCTTGGCATGAGCTTCATCATGCTTCTCTCCATTAGCTTCCTTCATTGATCATCATTGTAGGTTAGCTTCATCATTGTTTTCATGGATTCAACCACTAGTGCATGGAGTCTTTTGCTTGTAGGTGTGCATTAATATCTCCCATAATTCATCCGACAGGCCTATCTGAAGGAGATTACCAAAAATGTATATGTTATGGAAGTGGCAGCTCTGGGGATTTGAACCCGCGACCTCGATGTGTGCAAGCTTTTGTTGTAGCCACAACAACAAGGTGATTTCATGCTATATTGCACACTATATGTGCACGTTTCTAGTTCTTTACAACAAAACAAAGGAAGTGATTGTAGATGGTGCGCGGGTTTGAACCCGTTACGTTTAGGATAGTAGAGAACTCCCCTATGTGCTCATTTGTGTCCAGATGCTGGAGCATTTGCCATCATATTATTCAGTTATCAGCGTATATAAGTATTAACAATAGAGAAAAAGAAAATCTTTTTAAGCATAGACATCGGGGTTCGATCATCAGTGATCTACTCCAGAGCCATATTAGTTAACCACTACGCTACCAACATTTGGATGACATACATCCTATATGCAGACTCTTATAGTTGGCAATTAGAGATCTCCTTATTCCAATCTTGATCTTAGTGGATAGTCACGAATGAATTGCATTGATTCATCCCAATTCTCTCTTGGTGTCCGTACAAGTGTACCTCCAATAGAAGAGGACAAAAAGAAAATTTTCTTTTGGTGTGGTGAGCATTGTGTTGGGGGTTTGATCACGTGACCTCTTTATAGAGATTACTGCCATCTACCCACAACAATAAACCATACGTATAAAATTCTATTGGTTATAATCTCATTTTGGCACTATAGAACAATCATCTTCATTTGAAAATGGATTTTGATCCCTGGTGAAGGTGCTAAGATTAGTCTGCACTATCCAAGTGCACCAAGCCCCTGTGATGTCATCATGCAACATCAGTTAGAAACTCTAATCAGTTCACTACAGCAAGTGCCATTTGGGACCCATGTCTGGCAGCATATTTGTAGATGATGTAAGCTACAGATCATGGCTCTTAAACCTGGATTTGTGAAGAGAGAATTTGCATAGCTCCCTAGAAGATAACCACGAGCCCATATGCACTTATGCTATTCAATGTGTACAAAAAAGAATAAACTCAGCTGCATTCTCAAAGTGCTAAGGTTCATGGCACACATCCAAAAGGAGGCAGAAAGAAGCACTACCTAAAGCCAAAGTGAAGCAATGGACACGAGCAAACGATGAAGCAATGCTCTTCAAGGATGAATATGTCATTCTTCCTCATGGAGCAAAGGATAGAAAATGGCTCTTCTCGAGGATCAAGGGAAGGACATAGCTTAATTGGGACATAAGTATTTTCCAAGTTAGTGATTGGCCTCAATATTTGTTTTTGCTCTCTAGTTTCATGTAGGATGCATTTTAATCATTGAAGTATGTTAGTAAACTTCATTTTTGATAAGCTTGATGCAAATTATTGAAGCCTACATGAAAGAGCATAAACATATTGAAACACTCAATAAGCACAAGCATGCGTATACCAAACAATGTTTTCATGCACAATTTATATTTTCTTCTTTCTTGCAAAAGGAATAGGATGCACTCAAGCCTATGCACATGTATATTCATAACTTTTTGTAAGGTAGAAAATAGATTATTTGTGCATGGATGATTGGATGCACACATGTCATGTCCTAGAATGGATCTCTAGTCGTTGAAGAATAATGTTCTCCCAGGTAGTGAGAAGGAAATTTTTTAATTCTTTAGTTAGTACGTAGTTCCCTAGAAGTCCCAAGCAACCAGAAGTGGTACTTAGAGCCCAAATGGTTGATATCACCTGGAAGTGTGTCAAAGATTCTTAGCTTTAGAATCTAAAAGGCATTGGAATATGTTTGGACTTGAGTAGGGGAAAGATCTCTAAAAACCCATGGGTAAGCAAAGAAGCTTTTTCATGGTTCAAGAGATCTTAAAGATAAAGAACAAGTCTTTATTCTATCGCATGATCAATAAGAATTGATTAATCTTGGAAAGGTTTGTCCAAGAATTTGGGATTGGAACTACTATGAAGTTTGCCCAAGTATTGGCAATCAAAATAGTAAGTTGTTCTAAGTTTGAATAGAGTAGATATTCCAAGTATGTAGTCTACAACTGTGAAGACGGTACTTAAGTCTAAGGAAGGTAAAACATAAATGTTTGCCTATCCTTAAAGAGATTTTGGTAAAAATCCAAAAAACATGAGCAGATGCTTAGACTTATGCAGTAGAGAGATTCTTGTAAAGTCCTGACCAGGATAGCTATTTAAAGCTGCATAAGAAAGGAATCTAAAAACAAGAAGTAAAAAGCTCTTCTCGCTACAAATTGGTCAAGTATAACCAATTAGACTTGAATTTGATAAATTCAAGAACTTGGAATGATAGTTGGTTTTCATTTGAAAACCCTAGCAAAAAAGGATGGATATTCCATCAAAAGGTTTTTAAATTCCTCAAGGAAAGCACAAGATTGTGATACAATCATGTGAAGGAATTAAAACCTAGAATATCAAGTTAAAGATAATGCCTAAAACTTGAAATTCTTTTAAAAGAGTTGAAGTAAAAAGGTACTCTATCAAGAGATGTTTAGACTTTAGGATACGTATCACTCACACATTAATGTGAATATAAACAAGGTGGTATGGGAGTAGGTGCTACCCTGCAATCATCCATTTAAACTTGATCAACAAGTTTGTCAAATACCTTTCTTGAGTTACATACACTCCATGTTGATTATATGAGATCTACATGCCCAAGGAATATGACAAGTCTCCCAAGTCACTAATCGTGAACTCTTTCTCCATTTGCTTCTTTAAGCTTTGAATTCCTTTTTCATGTGTACCTGTAAGAATTATATCATCAACATATATGCACATGTAAATGAACCCATCATCACTTGCTTTAACAAGCAAGCTACTATCTGCTTTAGATACTTGGAAACCAAGTTCTTTCAAGAACTTCACAAGTCTATAACTCCATGCCCTTGGGGCTTGCTTCAAACCATACAAAGCTCTCTTGAGCTTACATACATGATCTGGATACCTTTCATTTCTGAATCCTTGTGGTTGCTCCATGAAAACATCATCTGAAATGTAACCATTTAGAAAAGCATTCTTCACATCTAATTGACATAATTTCCAACCTTTACATGCAGCAATAGCTATGAGTGTCGTGATGGTTGTCATCATTGCAATAGGACTATAAGTCTCATCATAATCTATACCATATGTCTGAGCAAACCCTTTCACAACAAGTCTAGCTTTATACCTAGAGATCCTTCCATCTACAAACTCTTGGATCAAAACAATCAACAATTAGTGATTACATGAAGTCCAGAAGTGGAAAGATAAATGAAAGATTGAAGGAGAGAAGAATAGATTCAGAAACTTTTCTTTTGTACATTATCCTTGTAAATATTTCAATGTATTTGAAAGAATGACGAGTTAGACTTATATATCTATATATATATATATATATATATATATATATATATATATATATATATATATATATATATATATATATATATATATATATATATATATATATATATATATATATATATATATATATATATATATATATATATATATATATATATATAGATACATGCTCATAGATATAGAGGAGATATAGAAGAGATAGAGAAGACAATAGATGAGAATAGAAGAGAATGAGATGAACATTATGTATGTCATCCATCAAATGTATGAAGATTTACGAGAAGAAAAGTTTTTTCAGAGAATTGCGCGTCGATCTTTTCTCTAATTCTCCTTCTGTAGTTAATCTTTTGAGAAATCCTTTTGAACATGTCTAAATCCATAGTTAATCCATCTATAATTAAAGTTTGAGAGTTCAATTGTAAACAGGCTGAGAGAATTTTGAATAGGAACATTCATATGTGAAAAGTTCTGAGTGTCTTCTGAAACAGGAACAGATTTCGTGGTCAAAGAAATAGTCAGTACTCAGCACACAGTGTAAAGTTTTACACAAATGATGGCTCAAAATTTAAATTGAGAGGTAAGCCATCTATGGCTAAAATCATTTGATTAAGCGGGCTATAATTTGGGAGAACCATAGCTAAGAAGTTACAGGTGTCGAAGTCGTCATTACAGAGAGATAGTTTCATACATATGTAAATTGTTTGAGTCATTTCTCACAATCTACTCAAGCATTTGAAGTGTTTTAAATTGGAGAAGCTGTGCAATCTCTAGCGGACATAATCTACAAAGTTTTATCAAAAACTTTACATGAATGATCAGTCAATGAGTGATTAATGTGCAACAGACTTTTTCCTGAGAAGTGATTTTTCACAGTTGATCAAATTCTTGATAATTTGGTGATTGTTCTTTAAAATTAAGTGGAGTCTGAAGTTGTTCTTGATACAGAGGTGGTCTAACATCAAGGATAGCTTGTTCTTTTGGAGATTTACACTCTCCATCAGTGGTATCAGAGCAGGTTGTATCAAAATTGAGGGAAGGAAGACTCCGACTGCTGCAGACATACAAACTTTACACCTCGAAGGTTCAAAAGGATAAAGTGTGAAGAAAGGTTGAAGTAAGACACATAAAGGTTATCAAAAGGATCAGAAGGAGCAGCATTCGAAGTAAAGGTACATTCATTTCTTGTAAAGGTTAAAGATTTGAGACTACAGGTGAAGCAAGGGTGGGAGATAGTCTCCAAATTAAAAAGTTGGATAGAGAGAACTATCCAGCTTGGTCTATGAGAATGGAAGCTCATCTTATGAGCAAAGATGTGATGGGATACATCACAAAAGAGGAAAAAAAGCCAGAATTCAGAGATCCTAGTGTTCCAACTAGGGAGGAGCTTGCAGATATAAAGATTTGGATGAAGAAGGATGCTCAGACAAGGAGCATAATCTACATGGCAGTGAATGATTATTTGCTTCCTCATATTAGAGGACTTGAAAGTGCAAGTGACATTTGGAATGCTTTGGAAGAGCATTTTTAGAATACAACTAAATCAAGCAAAGCTTCATTATGGGCAGAGTTTACTACATTCAAGAAGAAGGCTTCACAATCTTATTATGTGACAAAGATGAAAGACATTGCTGATTCTTTAGGTGCAGTGGATGAAGATATTGAAGAAGACAAATCGGTAAGATAAATTCTCACAGGACTAAGAGGAGATGAGAAGTGGAAGCCATTTATTTTGTCTACAGAACTTTCATTAGATCATTTTACTCCTGATTTGAATCAATTGTTAGGACATATGCTAACTTTTGAGAATGATATCAAAGGAGATGTTGAAAAGAGTGCAGGTCATGCAATGTACTCTAAAGACAAGAAGAAAGCTAACAAAGGAAAGCAACAATCAGGTGAAGATGAAGGTACTCCAAGCCAAGCAAACTTCCTAAGAGGAAGAGGAAGTGGCAGAGATAGAGGAAGAGGCAGAAATAACAAAGATAATGTCAGAGCTTGTTGGATATGTGGTAAGACCAATCATCTATCTCATGATTGCTTGCACAATAACCAAAGCAATGGTAATTTTAGTCAGAACTTTAATCAAAGAGGAAGAGGTGGTAGATTTCAGAGAGGAAACTTCAGAGGTAGAGGTGGTAGGAATTCTTTTGGAAGAGGTGGAGGAAGAAGCTTCCAAAATCAATCCTATAATAACACCTACTACAATTATGCATCAGATCAGAAAGAAGATTTGACTCTCATTATGAATGCAACATGTGAAGCCTCACATGAGGACATGAGAGTGTTTTATATTGACTCAAGATGTAGCAATCATCTGAGTGGAAATATTTCTTTGATGACTGATCTAGATCATAAGGCAATGAATCACACAGTTCAAACAGGTGATAACACAAAGCACAAGGTAAAGTCAATTGGTTCAGTCAAAGCCAAAGATGGGAGCGCTCTCTTGAGTAAGGTTTTGTATGTTCCTACAATTCCAAAGAATTTGATCAGTGTAGGTCAAATTATGGAAAAAAGATATGAGGTAAGGTTCACTAATGATGGAGTTTATGTTGAAGACCCTAGTCAAGGGTATAAACAGATTGTTACAGGAAAGAAGGAAGGAAGGCTCTTCACATTGAAGGTACAAGGAAATGTTGGACATGCTATGTTTGCATATGGAGAGCAAAAGGTGTCAGAATTGGATCTTTGGCACGAAAGACTTGGACATTTTAATGAGAGAGGTATCAAAGAAATGATAAACAATGGTTCAGTACTTGGATTGCCTAACATTGCAGGTCAACACATGACATACAGATGTGAAGCATGTCAGTTAGGTAAGGCTCATAAGCAATCATACAATAAGCATGGTTTTATGTATTCAAAAAGACTGGATTTGGTACATACAGATGTGTGGGGTCCTTCAAAGGACTTTAGTATCAATGGTTCAAGATATTATGTCATATATGTTGATGATGCTACCAGGTGGATCACAATCTATGTGATCAAAGACAAATCAGAAGTGTTTAATACATTTAAACACTATCATGCATATGCAGAAAGAATTACACGTCAAAAATTGAAGAGGTTAAGGTCAGATGGAGGGGGAGAGTATTTCTCTAATGAGTTCAGTGATTACTTGTGGAATGCAAGTATAAAGAGAGAAGTTACTTGCAGGTACTCTCCTCAACAAAATGGGGTAGCAGAGAGAAGAAATAAAACTCTTGTTGAGTTTGCAAGATCCATGATGAAAGAGAAGAATTGCCCAAATTATTTGTGGGCTGACGCTGTAAACACAGCCACATATTTGGTTAATAGGTTACCTTGTAAAGCCTTGCAGCGTATGACACTATATGAAGCTTGGTGGGGTAAGAGACCTACCTTGGATCATTGCAGAATATTTGGATGCTTGGCATATGCATATGTGCCATCTCAATTGAGACATAAATTGGAGCCTAAAGCATAGAAGTATGTATTCATTGGTTATGATGACAAGCAGATGGGTTATAGGTTGTGGAGTCCATCCACAAAGCAATTCCTTGTGTCTAAGGATGTTACATTTGATAAGCAAAGTACTTGGTATGCAGATACATCTAATGTGTATGCAAAAGTTGAAGAAATTATGAATCAGAAGAAAGGTAAAAAAAAGGTTCAAATATTTGATGAAGATGAGAATAATGAAGTACAGGTTGAAGTTGAAGAAAGGCCAAGATTTGATTCAGAATGTGATGAACCAGAAACTTCAAGAAGTGGAGAACTCAGAAGGTCATCTAGGCAAAAATGGCAACCTACAAGGTATAGCTATGATACTTCATTCTTGACTACTAAAGATTATGCTTACATGGTAAAAGCAAATGAAGATCCATCTACATATGATGAAGCCAAAGGGAAGAAGAATTGGGAAGAAGCCATGCAAAAGGAGTATGATGCATTGATAGAGAATCAAACATGGGATTTAGTTCCTAAACCTAATAGCCAGAAAATCATTGGATGTAAGTGGGTTTACAAAACAAAAAGATTTGCAGATGGAAGTGTGTCTAGGTACAAAGCTAGACTTGTTGTGAAGGGATATGCACAGACATATGGAGTGGACTATGATGAGACTAATAGTCCTGTGGCAAAGATGACAACCATCAGGACACTCATAGCAATTGTTGATTGCAAAGGTTAGAAATTATCTCAATTAGATGTTAAAAATGCTTTTTTGAATGGTTACATTTCAGATGAAGTCTACATGGAACAACCAGATGGTTGCAAAGATCAAGTGTATCCAAATTATGTATGTAAGCTCAAGAGAGCTTTGTATGGATTGAAGCAGGCCCCAAGGGCATGGAATTATAGGCTTGTAAAGTTCTTGAAGGAACTTGGATTTCAAGCATCAAAGGCAGATAGTAGCTTGCTAGTCAAAGCAAGTGAAGATGGGTTTATTTATGTTTGTATTTATGTTGATGACATAATACTTACAGGAATAGATGACAAAGGCATACACATGATTAAGAAACAGATGGAGAAAGAGTTCAAAATCAGTGATTTGGGAAATTTGTCATTCTTCTTGGGAATGGAGATTTCATATACTCAACATGGAGTATATGTAACTCAAGAAAGGTATCTGAAAAATTTGCTAATCAAATTTAAAATGGAAGATTGCAGGATAGCACCAACTCCAATGGAAGTGAATCATAGATTGACTAGATATGGAGGAGAGGAATTCAAAGACATGAAGCTCTATCAGAGTTTAGTGGGTAGCTTGATTTATGCTACATTAACAAGGCCTGATTTATCATATGCACTTGGAGTTCTATCTCAATTCATGCATTGTCCTAGAAAGGAACATTGGATTGCAGGACAAAGAGTACTTAGGTACATCAACGATACACTCAAAGAAGGATTGTACTATGGGTTTACTTCAGATACAAGAGTCAAAATATATAGTGATGCAGATTGGGCAGGTAATTCTGATGATAGAAGATCAACACATGGATATTTGTGTTATGTGGGAGATAAGCTAATCTCATGGTGTTCTAAGAAGCAACATACAGTTGCTTTATCATCTACAGAAGCAGAATACAAAGGCATGGTGGAAGCTACAAAGGAAGTAATATGGCTAAAGACACTTATGAAGAGTTTTGATGTTGTTCAGAGTACTCCTACCATTTGTGGAGATAATATGAGCTCTTTATACTTGGCAGCAAATCCTGTGTTTCATGCTAGAACTAAACATATTGAAATTCAGTATCATTTTTTGAGAGAGAAGGTTATTGATAAGGAAATTGAAGTTATGCATACTCCTACAAAAGATCAACTTGCAGATATGATGACAAAAAGTTTGGATGGACCAAAGTTGTAGAGGTTTAAAGATATGGCAGGAATAAAGAAGATGCAGGTAATCACAATTGATGATTGAGGGGGAGCTGTTGGAGCAGAACAATCAACAATTAGTGATTACATGAAGTCCAGAAGTGGAAAGATAAATGAAAGATTGAAGGAGAGAAGAATAGATTCAGAAACTTTTCTTTTGTACATTATCCTTGTAAATATTTCAATGTATGTGAAAGAATGACGAGTTAGACTCGTATATATATATATATATATATATATATATATATATATATATATATATATATATATATATATATATATATATATATATATATATATATATATATATATATATATATATATATATATATATATACATAGATACGTGCTCATAGATATAGAGGAGATATAGAAGAGATAGAGAAGACAATAGATGAGAATAGAAGAGAATGAGATGAACATTATGTATGTCATCCATCAGATGAATGAAGATTTATGAGAAGAAAAGTTTTTTCACAGAATTGCGCGTCGATCTTTTCTCTGATTCTCCTTCTGTAGTTAATCTTTTGAGAAATCCTTTTGAACATGTCTAAATCCATAGTTAATCCATCTATGGTTAAAGTTTAAGAGTTCAATTGTAAACAGGTTGAGAGAATTTTGAATAGGAACATTCATATGTGAAAAGTTTTGAATGTCTTCTGAAACATGCGCAGATTTCGTGGTCAAAGAAATAGTCAGTACTCAGCACACAGTGTAAAGTTTTACACAGATGATGGCTCAAAATTTAAGTTGAGAGGTAAGCCATCTATGGATAAAAGCATTTATTTAAACGGGCTATAATTTGGGAGAACCATAGCTAAGAAGTTAAAGGTGTCGAAGTCGTCGTTACAGAGAGACAGTTTCATACATAGGTAAATTGTTTGAGTCATTTCTCACAATCTACTCAAGAATTTGAAGTGTTTTAAACTGGAGAAGCTACGCAATTTCTAGGCGACATAATCTACAAAGTTTTATCAAAAACTTTACATGAATGATCAGTCAATGAGTGATTAATGTGCAGCAGACTTTTTCTTGAGAAGTGATTTTTCACAGTTGATCAAATTCTTGATAGTTTGGTGATTGTTCTTTAAAATTAAGTGGAGTCTGAAGTTGTTCTTGATAGAGAGGTGGTCTAACATCAAGGATAGCTTGTTCTTTTGGAGATTTACACTCTCCATCACAAACCTCTTTGTCTTGTAGACCCATTTGCATCCAATGATCTTCTAACTATCTGGTTTAGGAACCAAATCCCATGTCTCATTCTCCATCAATGCATCATACTCTTCCTGCATAGCTTTCTCCCAATTTTCCTTACCTTTTGCCTCTTCATATGTAGAAGGGTCTTAGTCTACCTTTATCATATAGGCATAATCTTTGGTAGCCAAAAAAGAAGTGCCATAGCTATACCTTGTAGGTTGCCATTTGTGTCTTGACGACCTTCTGAGTTCTCCAGTTCTTGAGGTTTCTGGTTCATCACATTCTAGATTAAATGTTGGCACTTCTTCAACTTTAACCTGTACTTCATTATTCTCTTCTTCATCAAATATTTGAACCTTTGATTTACCTTTCTTTTGGGTCACAACTTCTTCATCACCTACATGAATATTGAATGTACCTGCATAGCAAGTACCTTGCTCATCAAATGTAACATCCTTTGACACAAGGAATTGTTTTGTGGATGGACTTCACAACCTACATCCCTGCTACTTATCATCATATCCAATAAACACATACTTTTCAGCTTTAGGTTCCAATTAATTGAGATGGCACATATGCATATGCCAAACATCCAAATACTTTGCAATGATATAGAGTACGTCTTTTACCCCACCATGCTTCATATGGTGTCATACCCTGCAAAGCTTTACATGGTAATCTATTGACCAAATATGTGGCTGTATTTACAGCCTCAACCCACAAATAATTTGGGTAATTTTTCTCCTTCATCATGGATCTTGCAAACTCAACAAGAGTTCTATTCCTCCTTTCTGCTACAGCATTTTGTTGAGGAGAGTACCTACAAGTAATTTCCCTTTTTATACCTGCATTCCATAAGTAATCACTGAACTCATTAGAGAAATACTCTCCCCCTCCATCTCACCTTAGTCTCTTCAACTTTTGACCTGTAATTCTCTCTGCATACACATGATACTGTTTGAATGTATTGAATACCTCTAACTTATCTTTGATCACATAGATAGTGATCCATCTGTTACCATCATCAACATAAATCACATAATACCTTGAACCATTCATATTGAAATCCTTTGATGGTCCCCACACATCTGTGTGTACCAATTCAAGCTTCTCTGAATACATAAAACCATGCTTGGAATAAGATTACTTATGAGCCTTACCTAGTTGACATGCCTCACATCTGTATGTCATATGTTGACCTGCAACATTAGGCAATCCAAGCACTGACCCATTGTTAACCATATCTTTAATACCTCTTTCATTGAAATGTCCAAGCCTTTTGTGCCAAAGATCTAACTCAGAGATCTTATGTCCTCCATAGGCGAACAAGGCATGACTCAAGAGAGTACTTCCATCCTTGGCCTTCACTGATCCAATTGACTTTAGATTGTGCTTTGTGGCTTGTGTATTAAATTCTTCAACCTTTATGAGGAATAAGGTTACCTTTGCTTTGAATGATACTCCTTCTGTCTTCCTTGATATCTTTTGACCTCCTTCTCAAGCTTTGCTTTCAAGCTTTCACCTTTTGGATCTTCAATTGTTGAATTCTTTATGACTAGAGCAGTCGGGGTCCTCCTTTCTTCAATTTTGATGCTTCCTGCTCTGATACCACTGATGGAGAGTGTTAACCTCCAAAAGAAAAAGTTATTCTTGAAATTAGAACACATATATATCAAGAATAACTTAAACCCTTCACCAATTTGGAGGATCAATACTCAACTATCAAAATGTTGAACAAATAGTGAAGAAGATGACTACACAGAAAGTCTGCTGCCCATAACTCACTCATTGATTGATCAAATGTGTGAGGTTTTTGATAAAACTTTGAAGACAGTGTTGCCTATGGTTTACACACCCCCTCCAAGTTAAGTTATTTCAAAAGACTCAGTAGACCTTGAGAAATGATCTTAACAACTCACCTATGTCTAAAACTGTAGTTATTTACAATCGACTTTGACACCTGTAACTTCTAAAGCTTGGTTCTCCCAAACTAGAATCCATTTAATCAAATGCTTTTAGCCATAGGTAGCTTACCTTCCAACTTAAAGAATGAGTGCTTGCTTGCTCAAAACTTTACACTGTGGAAGGAGAACAGACCAAAACATTAGTATCAAATTTTGCGGCTCCTATAACTTCACTTCTTTATATTTACACATGTAAATGTTCCTACACTCCATTCTCTCAGCCTGATCACAATTAAACGGTGAAGACTTGTACAGAGGTCAAACACCTATAGACTTAGACTTGTACAAAAGCATTTCACAAATGATACAACACAGAAGGAGAACTCTCAGAAATATCGGGTGCAACTTTTCTTCATTTTTGGAAAATTTTACATCTGAGTGATGAGAGAGATCTTACACACTTCTAAAGTATCAAGTCATACAAGTTCTAATTTCTCTATTCACATGCTCTCTCATATTTGCCCTGACATTTTTTCCTTGTATATATAGGCAAATATGTACAAGCTCATCACCATACAAAAGTATATGTGAACTAACTCTAAATTAATGTACATATGTATACACATCTTCATTCTTTGAACATGTACTTTCTTCATGCTTCATATCTTGATCTTTTCTTCAATCCTTGACTTCAAAACTTCATCAAAACTTCAATTGTTTATTGCCTTGCACCAACAGTAATTTTATCACAAAATTATTGATAGATTAATGATATTTCTAGCATATAGTGCAACTTTTCAACATGTCGATTCTAGATGTCCGAATCTTTCACAAGAGCAATGCAATCTAAAGATAGGTGTTGCATTAGATCGTGTTAATCCATTTTCCATGAAATTTTGTAAATGGTGAACATGGCTGGTGGTAGTCATCACTTATAGTTGATGGAGTATATCTACTCCTAGTTGCAACAAAAGAATGATAGGCCCTTCCTAGGACCAAACAATTCACTATCAAAATCCACCAATAATTGAATTGCTCTCTCGACCTTAAAATTGAACCGATGAATTTTCTTTGATAACAAATAGATATTTTAGGCTTTCCAACAAGCCTAAGATCACTCAACTTTCATAATGTTAGAGGTATTAACCTCCCTTCACAAGATAGACTAGAAATTGTCCAAACAGGTAGCTTGCACCTATGCATACTTTCCAAAACACATACACTTGGGAATATACAGAGATCAAACCAGAGAACTTTGAAGCTCACTATACTCAAGGATGATGAACTACAATCATAGGAACAAAATGAGCTATCTTGCAAATGAATTGGATTACTACACAAAGAGATATGGGTGATCAAAGATGACTTCCTATGAGAAAATTGCAACAAGCAAGGGACTTGCTTAGCTAGGGGTTAGG
Source organism: Ceratopteris richardii (assembly GCA_020310875.1). NCBI lineage: Eukaryota > Viridiplantae > Streptophyta > Polypodiopsida > Polypodiales > Pteridaceae > Ceratopteris > Ceratopteris richardii. The sequence continues at coordinate 85,329,141 of CM035424.1, read as the reverse complement.
TTAGACCTGGAGTAAACACTCCTAATGAGAGCCAAAAAGTTCTCAAATTGTTAGAGGAGGATGGCCCCAAATTTGCTCCATGTGTTTGCTTATATAATGCTCATAAAAGGTAGTTGTAGATTTGAATTCAAAAAATGCCCTCCAAATGATCCCAACTTTTCTCCATCAATTAGGTGCGTAAAGAGCTGCAAAAAATCATGGAAAAGTGGTTTTATATCCTACCAAAAAAGTATGAATGATGTGGCACTTCAACTTAGCATGAGTTCCCACACTTGAGATTGCTAAAATTCTAAAACTCCCCTTCAATCTCAAGTGTTAATTTCCATTGATCTCCTTCAAGTTGAGGTTGATCTTGAACTTCTCCAACCTGCTTGCATCTATAAACTTGGTCATGATTTCTGCTAGCTGATCCTTGGTGTTGATGTACTTGATGTCTACTTCTTTCGCTAGTACCTTCTATCAAATGAAGTGATAATGGATCTCTATGTGCTTGCTTCTTGCATGGAACATAGGGTTGCTTGCTAGATGAATGCTTGACATGTTATCTCTAAATAGAGTGAACTCTTTGATCTCGAAAACATGCAAGTTTTGCATTGTACCTAGAGTATATGCATAACTTAGAGATGGTATGTCTTGTACGGTGCATGCATTCTTCTTGGAGGGACAAGTAAGTATTTTCTTACAGGTTAGCGAGAGGAATATATATATATATATTTGTCAGGGTGTGTAATGCCCTTTTGGTCTTTTTGTAGATGGATGTGCCTGTCAGCACTGATATTACAGAAACTCTTTGTCAAAAATTTTTCGGTTTTTAAAATTGCATCGTTATGCTCCCAAAATTTTTAGAATTATGTGCACACATTCAAGTATAAATTCATGGTTAATAAATCAATTGTTATTTTATCATATTGAGATATTCATTTTTATAATCACTTTTGGATTGCATTTAGGTTCCCCAATAGACTTTAACCCTGCTTATCATTCACATTCACATAAAATTCCAATTTTCTAGGTCCATGCATGTGTTTTTACATGGAACATGCGTATGATTGTTAACTGATGGGACGTGTGATCGGCCATCCATGTCTATTTTATGCTTATCAATTGAGGTCAGTTGTTCGTCAACTAGGGGGCATGTTATACTTTATGGAATATTGGAATGAAGGTTTAATGCCTTGAGGATTTTAATGTGTTTTGTGTTTTGATTTAGCAGGTGAAGATTCATGAGGTGTAACCGCACATGGATTTATTAAAATAATTTTGGAGATATTTATAAGATTATTTTTAGAAAATAATTATTTTGACAAGATAGTTATTTTTAGCTATTTTTGTAAATAAAGCAAAAGCACGTTATTTGAAGTGTGGCCCTCATGTATCTTCTATTAAGGAGATAATAAGAAATACCTATTAATATAGAGGATCTAATAGAGTTTTCCATTCGAGTATGGGGGGGGGAGATTGTACCCAATCTGGTGTCGTCTCTTGTCTATTTCTATCTCTGAATACTTTCATGTTATTGCATTTCTATACTATCCTCTGCATTCGTGCATCTTCAAGATCCGATCATCAACAATCCCCATCACTTAGCTTGTATCCACACCTGAACAAATACTCCACAAGCCTTTGATTCCATGCCCTAAGAGCTTGCTTTAAACCAAACTATGCTTTTCTAAGTTACAAACAAAATTTGTATATTTAGGGTTCTCAAAACCAAATGCTTGAGTCATGTAGATTGTCTCCTACAAATGACCATTAAGACAAGCACTCTTTACATCCAATTAATATATTGGCCACCTCCTAGATGTGGCAACCCCAATGATTTTCCTACTTGTGGTCATCTTTACAACTAAGCTAAATGTTTCTTCATAGTCAATCCCATAGGATTGAGGAAATCCTTTTGCGACAAGCCTTGCATTGTACCTAGCAATTGAACCATAAGAATTCCTCTTCAATTTATAGACCCATTTGTTGTCAATTACCATCATCCCTTATTTTCTTGGAACTAGAATCCATGTGTTGTGCTCTTCAAGGGCCTCGTACTCTTCTTCCATAGCTTCTTGCCACTCCTTTGTGTTTTTGGCCTCTTCATAGGTATTTAGCTGCCTTGTTGGTAGTTGCTTCTACCTCGTCCTCTTGAAGCACCTCTATTGGCTTTGCCTCTTCCTCCTTTGCCTACATAGAAGAGTTGGTTTTGGCTGCTCTTTGACTTGTTTCCACCATGGTAATGAATATCTTACATACACAGAGGTTGTGCATGCCTTCCATTTATCGTCTCCTCTAAGCCCATGAAGTGTGTGGGAAACTAGGTCATCATCATCTACAACACATCCTATTGAAGCAAGTGCATCTGAAGTCTCTTTTACTTTGAGTATGAAGTCATTAATGCTCTGATTTGATGACTTGCTAAGGTTTTTGAGTTCATTCATGAGCTAAATTTTTCTTGCTTTTGAAGGGGTAGAGTAAAACCTTTCTAAAAACTTTGAAACCTTCTTAGATGTATCAAGGTCTTGGATATGACCTACCATGGAGTTGCTTATGTGTTGAGAAAGAATGAAGATCACTCTCCTATCCCTTTCTTTCCATTCTCTAATGGTGATTCTCATTAGGTGTATGTGGATCTATGTATGGCTTCACCTGAGTACCACTAACCAACTAGCAAAAACCCTTTCCCATGAGGAAGTTAGAAATTCTAAATTTCCAAAGCTGGTAATTGCTCTTTTTAAGCTTCTCAATCTAATTATTATAGTCTCCCATTGTGTATGAAAATATAAGTGGATCCTAATCCCTCTTTGGATTGTGATAGATGTTAGAAAGAATCATTTGTTACCTTCCCACAAGAGTCTCCACTTCTCGTCAACTTTCGATGATTATAGAAGCTCCCCCTTGCTTCAAATCCTTCTTCAAATCTTCGTGGTCTTTTCTTCAATCCTTGATTCTCAAGTGACATCAAAGCCTCCTCTTGATGTCCTTAGTTTTCAATGATGAGCTCTGATACCAATGATTGAGTATATCCACTCCTAGGTACAACAGAAGAATGATAGGCCCTTCCTAGGACCAAACAGTTCACTATCACAGTCTACCAAAACATGAATTTCTCCCTCGACCTAAAGATTGAGGCTATGAAAGTTTTTAGAGTACAAATAGACACTATAGACTTTCAAAAAAGCCAAGGATCACTCAATTTTCGTAATGGCAGAGGTATTAACCTCCCTTCACATGATAGACCAAAACTTGTCCAAAGAGGTACCTTGCACCTATGTGTACATTCCAACACACATACTTGGGAATTTGCAGAGATCAAACCAGAGAACTTTCAAGATCAATATACTAAAGGATAATGAACATGATAGTTATATTAGGTGCAAAAGAAAGCTTAGAATCATAAGAACAAAATGAGCTCTCTTGTAAATGTATCAGACTACTACAAATAGATATGGGTGATCAAAGATCACTTCCTAGGAGAATGTTCTATCAAGCAAGGGGTTAGCTTAGACCTAGAGTAAACACTCCTAATGAGAGACTAAAAGTGCTCAAATTCATAGAGGAGGATGGCCCGGACTTTGTTCAATGTGTTTGCTTATATAATGTTCAAAAAAGGTAGTTGTAGATTTGAGTTAAAAAAAATGCCCTCCAAATGATCTCGACTTTCTCCATCAATTAGGTGAGTAAAGAGTAGAGAAAACTCATGGAAAAGTGGTTGTACATCCTACTAAAAAGTGTGAGTAATGTCGCACTTCAACTTAGAATGAGTTCCCACACTTGAGATTACTAAAATTCTAACAACAATCTCCCACCATACCTTAGCATTAAAAAATAAAAATTGATGCTCTTACTTTTAATCCTAAGAAAATGACAAGTTAACAACATGAATGTATATCTTGCTTGTTGGTAGCAGTCAGGCCACTCAAGGAATTACAACTTAGGAAGCCAATGAAAAGCGTCAGAGCAACAAGAAGGACCAAGCAGGCAAAGTAGTCAAAACAAATCCGGCAAATAGGCACTATAATTTTTCATGAAGCAATAGTTCCCAAATAGTGATTTTAGTCACTTCTCACCACTGTAAATACCATTTTTTCTTATTCCTACTCCATTTTGTGCAAGATGAGGAGTCCTCAAGCTTGAGGAGTATTAGAAGGTACCAATTCTCATAATTTTTAGACTTCGTTTGAGCCCTCAAATAAGCCATGGAACCTAATTTTTAACTAGGCCGGGCACTAGGTCTGGATAGGGCCAAAAGCTAGTCAAAAACTATCAAAAGAGCTAGAGAGCTCATTTTTGAGTTTATCTTGTTGTAGATTTTTATTTTGACCTTTGTATGAGAATTGTTTTGTGATGGAAGTTACTCCTTTGTTCCTCTCTTTGCTCTTGTTGTGTGTGCACATGTGTGTGTATGTGTGTGCATGCGAGTGTGCTTCTCACTCATGCACTTGTGCCATCACTTGCTCATAGTCTTCATACTAGTCCTAACGTCTTCACAAATTGACAATTATGAGGTAGATCTCCTCACATTGGTACTTACCATTGTGCTAGAGTGACACCAAATTTGGTGCCGATGCCAAGGAGAGAGCTTTGAGGATGAGCGTGTGATGGTAAGAAGTAGAGTTGTGATGTTGGAGTCATAGGTATTTTCTTCACGTTTCTCTATTTCCTTCTATTTTCTTCACTATCATCATCACCATCATCATCCTCACCATCTCCCACCTTTATCACCATCTTCGCAAATTTTTCAGTTTTCTGGTCATATCACCTTCCCCATTCCATCCCCCTCATTTCACTTGTAAGAGAGAGTGAGAGAGCGATTGTGTGCTTGCTGTTTTGTGTGTTTTTGAGCTTTTCTTGCAGGTTTTGATTGTATCATCATCTCTAGTAGGTCGTGTAGGTACAAAAAGGCCCTAGAGTCTCCGGGGCATTGATCTCTATCAATCCTGATTGACAGAAATTTTGATCCTTGGGTAAAACTAAGTGCATCACAGTAGAGATCCTACACATCACAAATCCACGAGAATTTCTAAAAAAATTGCAATTCTACCATCCATTGTGATTGACAACATCAATCGCAATTGATAGTGTCCATCACAACGGAAAACTTGTCCATTGCGATTGTCAAACCCCAATGGACACCTCTCTCAATCGCGACACATGGTATCCATTGCAATTGACATAAAATCCATAATTGACACTAATCAACGACAAAAATCTTGTCCATCACGACAAATAGGCCCTTGATCAACACATAGGCATATAAAAATCTTAGAAATTCAATCAATCGGGATCAACTCACCACAACGAACTAACTACCCACCACGATTGGTAGTTGTCCATCGTGACAAACAAAAAAATCTTGATTGACATCCATTTTACTGAGAAACCTATCCATCATGACTCATAGACCACAATTGACACAAAATCATGCAAAGAATCCGAAAAACTCCATCCGTTGCGATTGACACCATCAATCCGGATTGACCCATCAATCACGATCGACACCCCGTGTGCATCGCGATTGACACCATCAATCACAATTGACACGTGTCCATCGCGATTGACAAGCCACGAGGGACAGCTCTATCCATCGCAATTGACAGCCCTGTCAATCGCGATTGATAGCCATTTTCAGCCAATTTTCTAGGGTTTTTTAAATTCAAAATTTTGGCTTATTTTGGCCATGAATATTGTGCTATAGGAAACATAGGGAGGCCATAAGCAAATAACTAGAGAAAACTTTGTTTGCCTGTTAGCATGTTTGAACCCTGTTTTAACCCAAGAACCTTGAACTATCATAACTTCCTCATACAAAATCCATTCGGAGTGATAGATAGGGTTTTTTGAGGTTGACCATACCTCGGGGCAAGGAGAACTAAGGGATTTTTAAGATTGTCTTCCATAAAGACAAAGGACAATTTGTTCCATGAATTACATGAATGAAAATGGCCTGTTGTGTGAATTGAATTTAAATCTTGAGCTAGCTTTAGGACTTTTATAGGTCCACTGAGAGCATCGAAGAGCATTCAACGCAAGAGTAAGTGTAGGCTTGGGAACACACTTCCTAGGCTTAGGAGGGCAAGGGATAAGCAACTTGAGGTTGGATTATTCTCAACTCCCTCTGTCAATTTCTAGCTTAGGCTAAGTGTGAGGCATGCTAGAAGTAAGTTAGGGTGACGATAGGCATCTGTCAAGTTGAATAATCTTAAATACTCAAGTTCAAGCAGGAATTTAATCTCTTTATGATCGATAACCTTAAAGAAAAGAATTTAACGTGGTGCGAGCAACTAAAAGTGCAGAAATTCACTCAAGTATTCCTCGCGACGTGATATCAGACAAGAGCATAAACACGATAACCAATTAAAAAAGAATCAAGTAACTAATACAAATTGATCTGCAAGGAGGTTGTACTCGAGGTTATCCAATCAGGCATATGATCCTTAGATTAGGATGATATCTAGGGAGAGATCGACAAAGCCTTAGGTCTTTAGAGGCTAATGGCAATCATACCACTAGGTCTTGGGCCTAGCAGCTGAGCAATTATCTGCACTACCCTAGCTCTCAAACTAGTGAATCAGAGATGTCTTATGGCATAGAGAGACCCACACGAAGTTTACTTGTGGGGTACTTAGATAAAACAGAAGGCCCTTAAAAAACACAAATTGAATACATTAGGACCAACCGATTAGGTGCTTACATCTATAAGGACGGTCTTAGAATGTCTATAGTGCAAATTAAAAACCCTGATCAACCCCTTGGACAAGAACATCCAGTGGTCTAGTTTGAAAATGGTGCATACGTAGATAAGGAAGGAACAATGTATGTAGTAGTCACCAACCAACCGGATAGAACATATTAATTTGGTAATGTGATTCTAGAGACAGACATAGGTGACATAGAGCAAGGGAACTTAGGAAGAGAGCCTAGAACTCCCAGAGGCAAATCAATCTTGACTAGAATCATCACTCCTGAATGGATTCCTCAAGGTAATAAGAGCATAGATTTGCTCTTAAACAGAGAGACTAATGAGGCCTTTTGGAGATATAAGGCTGACCATTCTAATGAAGCAGGAATGCTCATAATCTATGAGTTTAAAGATCATGATAGCCCAAGAAAAGTGACCTATTTGGACAATACTTTAGAGAGGATGTTTGTGGCCTGAGAACATGGTAGGCATGCCTACACTTGGAAGGGTGAATTTGTTTTTACCCAACCAAGATCTAATGTCTCTTATGGTCACCAGGGAGCTGGAACATCCCAGGCTCATGGAGTTCAAAGGGATGGGATTAGAGATAGGCCAAAGGTGAGCTTTGCTAATTCAATAGGAAGAGAATGAATGAGAACAGAGGCTGATAGAATGGAAACTCAAAGACCTAGAGACCCAAGGAATCAAAGAAATGTAGAGGAGTTCCCTCTACCAAGGCCTAGAGAACACACGAGGACCTTGAGGCCTACACAACTAGTTAAGTCCATGAAGAACTGCTTCAATGGCACAAGAGACCCATATGATCATGTGGCAGAATTTAGGCAGGTTTTGAGACTTGAACAAGTTGAAGACTTGTTGACTCAATATACTGCCTTTGGCCTAAATCCCAAGAATACAACCCTTACATGGTTTCAAATGCTTCACCAAGGTCAATTCAAGAACATAAACCAACTTCTAGAGGCTTTCATCACAGAATTTTCTAAGAGTGGCATATGGCACAATACCTCTTCCTTGATACATAGCTTCGAGCAGACACCACAAGAAACAGTTAGACTTGCAGGAAGATGGTTTGGGCAATACCTAGAGAGATGTCCCCTTCCTGAGTCACCCACACCTGCCAAACAAGTGGCTTTATTCTTGGATGGATTTCTAAGTACCAAATTCACATCATATGTGTATTTGAAGGACCCTAGGACCATAGAAGAGTGTGTATGCATGTGCATAGACATTGAGGATAACCTAGGGGAGGAATTAGAGCTCTCAAAAATCTAAAGAGATTCAAATAGTTCTACTAGCCTCAATTCAAATCAATCCACATCAATTGAGGAACTCGCGGAGAAAGTAGCTCAGAACTTAGGAGTCTCAAGCAAACAAATACCAAGGCTTGCCCTAGTGAAAAGATGCTATACTTGTGAAGGTGACCATATGGTTAATGTATGTCCCATTATGGCTCAACCCCAAGTGAAACCTAGCAGCCAATATTGCACCATAGACTGAAGATACACTAACCACACTCCACAAGACTCTCCCTATAACAAACAAGCTATCAGACAAAATTATCCTCATCCATATCCACAACAAGGAAGATACCAGAACCAATACCCACCACAACAATATGGCATACCACAACAACCCTATCAACAACCCTACCAAACCCAATAACGGCCTCAGCTTGTGTTAGCTCAACAACCTTCGACTCCACCCAATATGATTCTAGTGAAGTACGCAGCTGCAAAGAATCTGAATAGAGTCATAGTGCTAGTAACACCATTGCTTTCAGAAAGTGACCCTAGTGATCATAGTTTTGACTCTACTCACATTGATAGCCCACATGCTTACTACATGCAGACACCTGAGCAAAATGAGTCATATTATTATGAAGACCCGAGTGAACCTAGTTGGGAGCCAGAGTATGTGAATGTCGTGTATGCAAATCCTAACCCTAAACCTCCACCTAGGAACCCCAATGTGTCACAATTCAAGGATTTTGTCCTGATTGTGGGAAAGAGCATATGTTGCAAGATTGTCCTAAGAACCCCGACAATATGCCAAAAGTCAATCCTATCAACGTTATTGGGTTAGTAGTAGACTCTACAGGAAGTATAACTTCCACTGCACCAGTACAAGTGGTCACTAGAGCTCAAGCTTTGCAGGAAAACCAAGGTTCATGTGATGAAAAGAGTTCCGAGGTTAGTGAGATGGAGAGCATAACCAAGAAGAGGACCGAAGCTTGGAAGGATAGTTGAGAGAGAATGAAAAGGAAATGGGCAAAGAAGATGAGTGAACTCGAGGAAAGTCTAAGAGAAACAAAATCCAAAATAATTAAGCTCACATCTCAACCTCACTCTCTGTAAGGAATTGAACTCACAACCTCTTGGTTAGGAATGTGATGGGCTAACCACTTGCCCCAAAAGCCATGGTTGAGGATTACTTCCTAATCCTCTCTCTTAGAGCGTAGTTCAACCATCTCCTACTAGGATTATGTTACATTCTTTCCCCCTTGGTCGATCATTGTCCTCAATGATCTACTCTTGTATCCCTCTAGCCTCGGTGATCAGTCCCTTGGACTCCTTAGGTGCCCTTGAATTGATGTCCCTCAGCCTCACATAGTTTCTTGAACCTTGTTCGCAACCTTAGTCTCTTGAACCCTTGCTCTCAACCTTGGTGTCTTGAACCTTCTTGTTCGCAACCTCGGTGTCTTGAGCCCTTGTTCTCAACCTCAGTCTTGAACCTTGTTCTCACCCATGCTTGGTATCTTGAACACTCAATCAAGTGCCACCCAAGGATTCCCAAGGAATTCACACTTCCAAGCTAGCTAATTGGAAAGTTCGTTCCGAGAGCTTTCCAACGGTATATTACACGCCTCAATCCGACCTACGGATTGAGAGATACACCTCAATCATTGCAAGGTCCATCCTTGAAACCAACGCACGCGCCTTCCACAATTCCTACCCTTTCACATAGAAGATGCCCAAGCGCCTTTTTTAGAGGCCATTGGATCATTCCACCTTGCCCAAGCCTACTTCCTAGGCTCTGATACCAATGTAAGGAATTGAACTCACAACCTCTTGGTTAGGAATGTGATGGGCTAACCACTTGCCCCAAAAGCCATGGTTGAGGATTACTTCCTAATCCTCTCTCTTAGAGCGTAGTTCAACCATCTCCTACTAGGATTATGTTACACTCTCACACTAATCGACACCTACTATTCCCATCTCCATCAAATCCACCACCTTCCAGCCCATCTCACACAATCCCACCACCCCTTAGAGTATGATGAATCTTAGCAGATCCCACTCCCGAGGACCTAGACATGATGCTTAAGGCATATTAGGCTAGAATCCAAGAAGGGCCAAACATAACAGATCATGAAAAGTGTTACCCTAGAGCTGAACTAGAGCTCGAACAAACTAAACTTTGTGCTAAGATGGTGGAATCAGCTCAAACCATCTTTGAAGCCATTCGCCTCTTTAACTTCTCTAGTTTAGCTAAGACATAGTTGCACTTTGACAGACTGCTAGAAAGATTGGAGAGGCTAATTGCGAAATCTGAAAAGGACCCCGCCTCCCAAGGGATGGGCAAGGCAAGTGAAAGAATAATCCTTCCTACCTAGGAAGCTTATGTGCCTAACTCCATAGAGCCAGATGCTTCTTCTTCTATGAATCAGAATTCACTAGAATTCCTCCAAGAGATTCAAGAAGAGAAATGGGCTAAAGAAAGTGAAGTTCCTCCTCCCATTGAACTTGTGAATGACGTGAAATGATCAATTCCCGGAAGACATTCCTTCCATTTATAGAGAGCAGGAGAGTACCCAATACTAGGAGCAATCAGACTTTGTGTCTAATTCCTTATAGGAACTACCTCATTTCAAAGGCCCATGGGAAGCTAAGTCTAGTTGTATGAGAGCACCCATGGTCATGGTACAGAATGAAGATTCAATCATGCCTAGGAATATAGAGGTACTAAAGAACACTAAAGTGCATTGCAATCTCACTTTAGAAGAGCTACTCAAGGTTAAGCTAGAGTTATGGGAACATGTAGCCAATCAAGTGCTAGAAGTAGCAAAACCTCATTCCTAGGTAGGTTCTCATAGAACGGTGCCAAAAATACCCTTGGATAAGATAGGAGACATGAGTAAAGGAGAAGAAGGAAACACCTATCTTCCAATTACCCATCATGGTTACACCACCAAGGCAATTTTAGATTTAGGTGCACGAGTTGCAATTGATATGATGTTGGGAAGACCATTTATGTGGCAGTTGCAAGTGGTACAAGATTGGGGAACCAATTCTTTGTATTTGCAACACTTAGGCGTAACATCAAAATTTGATCTCAAAGATTACTCTCATAGAGACATACCCCCTATTCAATGGAATCCTATCCATAGAACTAAAGAGGATATTGAATCAGTGCATTCCATAGGATGAGGATCCTCATGGATGCATGAAGACACCCACTTATGGATGTGCAAAGTAGCCGTAGAAGAAGAGAAGAGAGAAAAAGCCAAAGAGGTAGGTGTGAAGGAAACTCATAGATCAATTCAATACTCAGCCTATGCACATGTAGTATTTCCTGATGAAAAATTTGAAACTCATGGTTGGGCGGAGATTTTAGCAACAATGGACATAGCCATCAATGAAGAATAATGGACGCCCCACTGTGACGAGGATGACTATGACATTTTAACACTCAGTCATAAAAAACGAGAACAAAGACATGTTCTCATTTAGAAATTACAAAAGTATGCTCAAAAAAGGAAAAATTAGCCTATTTTCAATTGTTCCATAGAAATGATAAGGCCCATTTTAATTAGCGCATGAAAATCAAATGCTTTTATTTCATGATACTTTGTCTCAATTTTATTTCAATTTTTGTTTATAAAAACATGCTATATTCAACATTACAAATTCCAATTAGAACTTTAATGAATCTTAGATGATTATAACTACATGATTTCATGAAAATGGAAATTGAAAAGTAATTCATTTTATTTCAAGCCCACATAAAGCATAATTATATGCCATTTTAAAAAGGGATTAGAATATGTCTACGAAGGATGCATTTTCCATGATGTTTTAAGACTTTTATGTGAAAAATAAGATAGAATCATATAAGGAAGTCAACGCTCGCTCTTGACAATACAAAGCATAATCATACAACAACTAGGTGGTCATATATGTGTACTAGTAATAATAGCGAATTATGCCAAAAAAAAACACCATGAGATCAAAATGAAATAGATGAGATTAAATTGACTATACATATTGAGAGAAAACACCATGCATATCATCATACATGATTCTTTGATGTCTAATAATCCAAATGAAAGAGACTTTATTGTTCATCATTGCACATTCTATGAAATAAATCTATTAGTTTTTACATGATAAGAGACTTCAATAAAACTTTGTTCAAGTTACGTTAATCAAATACTCTAAGACATTGCTTTTTTCCTTGCCCCGAGTCTTTATCCTTTGAAAAATCACATTTCTCTCCCTCTCTCCCCTTTCTCTCTCTCTCTGAGCATTATCATGGTCAAAGTTAAAAAGCAAGACAATATATCACGTTTGCTATTACTTTGTGAGAACATATTGCATGCGTTGAAAGCGAAATGTGCTATCTTTCTTACTTTGTTAAAGTGAAAACTATACTTTTCAGCGAGAAGTCGATGCCAGGAATCGACTTCTCACTGAGAATAAAAGAAAAAATGTAAAATTCACTTTTGTCTCGTTGAGAAGTCTGTTGATGATCATCTATACTTTGTGGGCATGGAAAGACAACATTGTTGGAGAAACAATCACTAATTGGACATATATTTGAAGGTCAAATCTTAGGAAGAAAACCCCATGCCTATGTGAAGGGAAAAATTCACAAGTGTATCATATTTGTAAAGTTAGTTCACTTTAGTTCTAGAAGTTTTTTTTTAAAAGTCACGGGAATGAGAAAATCTATATAAGTTAGTTTGTATCAACTCACGCGGAAGAGAGAAGAAGAGAGAAGGAGTTCATTTTATACGACTGAGTATAGTCGGGCTTCTCTGAGTGAGAAAGCATTTGTAAAACTTCTGAGTTTTCATAGCTATGAGAAAGAACTGAGTAAAGTTCTGTGTATGAGTCTCTCTCCATCATCTCCATGCTTGCCTACTGTGTGATGAATTCAAAAGTTCAAGTTTTCTGAGCAATTTGATGCGTGGCATCGAATCTTGGCTGATAAGTCATTGTTTTCATTCTTTGTGTGTTACCTGTTGTTGAATCTTTAAAAACATGAAGTTTGTGGAGCAACTCGATGCCTGGCATCGAGTTTCAGCATAAAGTCGATGCCCGGCATCGACTTCTAGCATACAAGTGGTCTTATTCATGTGTGTGTAAAAGAGAGTATTTCTGGTGCAGAAAAAGAGCCTAAAAAAGCTCAAAGTCGATGCCCGGCGTCGACTTTGGCTGAAATTCGATGCTAGGCATCAAATTTTTATTTTTAGACACTCAGGAATACTAAAACAGGCAAAATTTCCATTTTTGGAAGGTCATACAGGGTCATCTTGTGAGGGCCATAACTTGAGTTCTAGAGATCCGTTTGATGCATATGATAGCTTGTTGGAAAGCTCTACTATTCTAGTTTCAGCATGTAAACTTTCATGGAGACATAATACGTGAGCTAAGAGAAATTCGCAAAATACTGAAGGTATGTCATTTTAGTGACTAGGAATTTCTGTAGAAGCAAAGTTCTCACTTTTGGCTATCATTTCTCAAAGTTTGGAGTTGCAATGAGTTAATGGTGACCATAGAGGTGTTCTAGTGTCACATTAATTCATTTCTTGTGGTGTTTTACACATCAACAAGTGGTATCAGAGCAGAAAGCTCCTAAAGAGCAGAAGGCGACAAAGCTACGAGAAGTTTTGGAAAGTTTTCCATTAAAGTTTGAAAGGTGAAGCATTTGAAGACACAAGGCATCAAAAGATTACTTTCGAAGTATCCTCATACACAAAGAACTTCAAAAGGTATAGAGGTGTTCTAGTGTCACATTAATTCATTTCTTGTGGTGTTTTACACATCAACAAACATGAGGTAAAATTATCTTCTAACACACTCTATTAGTCGTGCCTCCCTCTGGACTTTGAGTATGCTTTGTTGTTAGTGAATTTTAGTCATCGTTATTGAGAATTGATCCACTCACAAACATCGATGCTCCAAATAAAGAGAGAAGAGAGCCTATCTATGCCACCTACAAGTCACACAATCCACACACGCTAATGAGTGATGAGCTTCCCTCTATACTTCCATACCAAAGATATATGCACATAGAAGGTGTTTGGCAAGAATCACAGAAGTGGAGATAGTCTGTCTCAATCCTCATTACTGCACTTTGATTCTCTTTTGCATGCACAAAGAGGTGTGATCATATTATCCATAATCAATGCCTTGCCATAGACTATCTATTTGTGCAATAATGAACAACATAGCCTCATTTGTTTTCCTCTCATTTTCGGTGAGATTCCAATGTCTAGCATGGACATCTTTCCAAAATCTATATTTGTTGCTCTAAGAAAGTATGGAATATATATTTCCATTAAAAAAATCTACAAGGAAGAGTATGACGTAAGTGTTGATGTGTGAAACATCAAAATAAATGAATTAATCTGACACTAGACAACCTCTATGGTCACCATGAACTCATTTCCACTCAAAACGTTGAGAAATGATAGCCAAAACCAAGAACTTTACTTCTTCAGATTTTTCTAGTCACTAAAATGACATACCTTCAGTATTTTGCTAATTTCTCATAGATCCAATATCATTTCTCCAAGATATTTTGGTGGATGAAGGTAGAAGCGTAGAGCTTTCCAATAAGCTATCATATGCAAGAAAGGGATCTCTAGAACTTAAGATATAGCCTTCACAAGATGACCCTGTATGACTTCCAAAAGGGGAATTTTTTCCTGTTTTAGTAAATCTGACTGTCCAAAAATGAAAATTCGATGCCTAGCATCGACTTGCAACCAAAAGTCGATGCGAGGCATCGACTTTGAGCTTTTTTAGCTACTTTTTTGTTCCTAAAATAGGTGCGTTTAACACACATATGATGAAAACCACTTTTATGTGGGAAGTCGATGCCAGGCATCGACTTTATGCTAAAACGCGATGCCAGGCATCAAGTTGCTCCACAAACCTCATGTTTTTAAGAAGTTCTAGCAGTACATAACACTCGGTGAATAAAAAACAGTCAACTTTTAGTCTTTTCTAGCTCATTTCCTTTTTGTTTGATCCACGCGAAATGAGTATTCTCATAAAATAAGGCTTTTTTTTATCCATTTCATAATTCTCTCTTAAAAGTTTTAGATAAGGTACTCTAAAATTAGCAAAATTCTGCTACCCTAAAGTAGTCAAAAGTTTGAAAATATGCTCAAAATTTGCATATTTTTGGGGGGTTTTAGAAAACCTTGTATACTCATATAAAGATTTTTTTAAAATCATGCAAAAAAGGCTATTTTAGTGCATAGAGTTTCTCTTTTTATGACATAGTTCTCGTTTGTTATGACTCACTGTTTTTTAGTCTTCACAATAGAACCAATCATGTGTGATTTAGTTATTGAATAATGTGAACCAAACACTAATGCCTTCCAGGATGCAAGTGACTCTGATCTAGAGTCAATTATCATGGACCCATCTTTTGCATCAGATGAGGAATATTTCTACAAAGAAGAAGCTCACCCTTAGAGGCATGATGAACTTATGAATGATGTGAGGTTAACCACACAAGTGACCACCAAGAGTGAAGGCAAGAAAAGGAAGAAGATGTCACGAGGAAGGAGATAAGGAAGAGAGCTCACACACACACTCTCACTCTCAAAGGAGAAGCACACACAGATTGAGGCAAAGGAAGAATAATCTTCTTCTTCTTCTTCTATTACATAAAAGGAATGTACAAGAATGACCTAAAACAAGAATACAACAAGTGCAATATATAAAGATCAGTACATAAGGAAAAACCTAATGTCCGCGAATGAGTGAGCTGGCAAGAAACAAAATGTGCCATCACTCTCGGTAGATAAATCTAATAAAGCTCAATGAAGTATCCCTGACATATACCGGCGTGACCACTATACATGTCAGAGAAACGAAAAACTGGTACGTGTCATCCTCGATCATCACATGTTGAGCTTGATATCTCAACACTCCCCCTCAAGCTCAACGCCATATCCTGTAATCCAAGCATCTTCCAAAACTTCTTCAACTTCTCAGCTCCAAGTGCTTTGGTGAAAATATCCGCAACCTGCTCATCTGTTCTCACATAAACAAGATCAATATCACCTGCTAATACCTTCTCTCTGATGAAGTGATAATGCACCTCGATATGCTTTGTTCTAGCATGGAAAACAGGGTTCCGTGCTAACTGTATGCTGCTAAGATTATCACAATAGATAGTGATAGGCTTTTGCATTTCCACACCTAAATCTGCAAGTAACATCTCCAGCCATGATGCCTCACATGCTGCCATTGCAGCACCTCTATACTCAGCCTCTGTACTCGACAAAGCAACAGTGGGTTGCTTCTTACTGCTCCATGTAATAGCTGCACCTCCAAGTGAGAAAAGAAAGCCACTAGTAGATCTTCTATCTAGAGTACTACCAGCCCAATCTGCATCGGTGTATCCATGAACCTGCAAATCTACACCAGCTGCATAAAACAATGCATAATCCAAAGTAGCACTCACATAACGTAGAGTGCGTCTCAGAGCATCCAAATGTGGCTTCCTGGGAACCTGCATAAACTGACTTTCAAGTCCAACAGTGTAGCTTAAATCAGGCCTTGTAATTGTAAGATATATAAGACTTCCCACAATTTTCCTGTACATAGTAGCATTTTCCAATGCTTCACCTGATGTAGTATCCAATTTCAAATTCTGATCTAAAGGCATAGAAATTGGCTTACAATCAGCCATACCATACTTTTGTAGCATATTTAAGGCATATTGCCTTTGTGACATCCATATACCTGTTTCTGTATGTATAAACTCAATGCCCAAGAAATAGCGCAGCACACCAAGATCTTTCATGTCGAATTCCTGCATAAGAAGTTTCTTTACCTCTTTGATGCTTTCTTCATTATCACCACCTACAATCAGGTCATCAACATAAATAGCCACAATAGTGATGCCATCATCAGCCTTCCTTGCATATAGTGAGTGATCTGCATCACACATACAAAACCCAATGCTAGTTAAGTAATCAGCAATCCTTGCATGCCATGCACGCGGAGCCTGCTTCAGCCCATACAAAGCCTTTTGCAACCTGCAAACATATTCTGGATGCTTTGAATCTTCATATCCCTGTGGCTGGTCCATATATACTTCTTCCTGTAATTCACCATGTAGGAAAGCATTCTTCACATCCATCTGATGTAAAGTCCATCCTTTTGCTGTAGCTAATGCAACAAGTGTTCTGACGGTAGACATTTTAGCTACAGGGCTGAATGTTTCCTCATAATCAATGCCATATGTTTGTGCATAACCTTTAGCTACCAATCGTGCTTTATACCTGCTTATGCTACCATCAGCATTATGCTTTACCTTGTAAACCCATTTGCAGCCTATGGGTTTCTTTCCTTGTGGCAATGGAACCAGCTTCCATGTATCATTTCCATAAAGTGCAGCCATCTCCTCATCCATAGCTTTTTCCCAATCTGCATTACCAATTGCATCTTCAAAACAAGAAGGTTCAGCATCTTGTATTACCTTAGTCATGTAGGCACAATGGCGAGCCATGTAACTATCATATGTTAATCGTTGCACTGAATTACGCATCCTCCCAGACCTTCTTGGTCCTGGGTCACTTCTCCTTGTATCATCTGCATGTGCCCTTCTTACTCCTGGAGTCTTCACAGAGGGCAATCCAAGTTCCTCATCAAGACTCTTTTCTGAACCGCTTGAATCTTCATCAACGTCTTCAAAACCTGCACATGTTTTATGACCAGCAGAAAGCTTTTCTTTACCTTTCTTGGATGTATTTGATGAATTTGCTGGACTGAAATTCCCACGTAATCTTCCACTCCATGGATTTGAGTTGGAACTATTGCTTGGTGATGCATCCGGTCCACTCAAAACCTGAGATTCTGCACTTGATTTTTCAGCATTTTCTTTGTCATTTGGTTCAAGACTCAGTCCTTCTTTGGCATCTGCATAGAAGCTTGACATTTCATCAAATACCACATCTCTGCTCACCTTTACCTGCCGTGTGAGTGGGTTATAGCATTTATATCCCTTTTGCTCAAGGGAGTATCCAATGAAGACACACTTTTCTGCTTTTGCATCAAGCTTCGTCCTCAATTCATCTGGGACATGTACATATGCAATACAGCCAAAAACTTTCAGATGTGATAAGTTTGGCTTTTTACCTGTAAACTTCTCTTCAGGTGTAACTTGATGTACAGCAGTAGTCGAAGTTCTGTTCATGATGTATACAGCAGTATGCACAGCTTCTGCCGAATAACAATGAGGCATATTCTTCTCAGCCATTAAGGCTCTTGCTATTTCTGCAATATGTCTGTTTTTGCGCTCAGCAACACCATTCTGTTGTGGTGTGTACCTGCATGAAAACTGACGTCGAATTCCATGATTTTTTAGAAAACTGCTGAACTCATTTGACATGTATTCACCTCCTCCATCAGATCTTAATGTCTGAATGTACTTCCCTGTCTGCTTTTCCACCATAACTTTAAAATTCTGGAAGTGAGTAAACACCTCGCTCTTCTCTTTCATGAAATATACCCATACTTTGCGTGTATGGTCATCAATGAAAGTAACATAAAACCTGCAACCACCCATAGATGTGGTCTTTGCTGGACCCCAAACATCTGTATGTACTACTTCTAGTACATTCTCACTAACATGTTTGTCATGTGGAAATGATGCTCTTGACTGTTTACCAAATTGACATGCTGCACATACCTTTTGCATTTCTGCAACTTTGAAATTTGGTAGTCCATGGACAATCTCCTTTGACTGCATCAGTTTCAGCCTTTGCAAGTTTGCATGTCCAATCCGTTTGTGCCATATCTCTATATCTGCAATAACTCCTGCACCTTTTGCAAACATGGCTGCATTCATTTCAGGAATCTTCACATTTAAGGTGAACATTCTACCCACTTTGTTTCCTTTGGCAACCAATCGTCCATCCTGCTTGTACTCTTCTACATATAATCCATCAGCATTGAACCTGACTTGTAATCCCTGATCAACCATTTGTCCAACAGAAACCAGATTCTTTGTTATATTTGGAACATGAAGCACATCAGCGAGATGTTTTACCTTATCGTCCTCCATAGACAATGCTATGTTTCCTGTATGCTCAATAGGATGCGATGTATCATCACCTGTTTCAACATATCCAGGAACTGGCATTTTCTGCAAACTACTAAACCATTCTGCATGACTGGTCATGTGATTTGAAGCACCTGAATCAACATACCAAACATTATCATTCGATTTTGAAACACCAGCAGACATCGTATTCATCATGTGATGTTGAACCATAAACAGCTTCTCAGAATCATCTGCACTTGTGGATGCATAGTTGTTTTGCTGCCTTCTGTTATTTTGATTCTTCAACCTGCAATCACGTTCAAAGTGTCCAGGTTTACCACAATTCCAGCATCCTTTACTAACATTACCTGAATCATTTCTTTGGAAATTTCTGCGACCTCTTTGACTCCCCCTGCCTCGAAACTGTCCTCTTCCCCCTGCATGATTCTGTTGTTGACCTTGGTCTTGGTTATTGTTTCCTCTTCCACTTCCAAAACCTCTACCTCTGCCTCTTCCTCTGCCAGAGTAGAATACTTGCTCAGAACTGGGCTTTCCTTGGGAGTTTGAATCCTCACCAAGATTCTTTTCTTCAATAATCAGCATAGATACCAAATCAGCAAAATTCGGAATGTTTTCCCTGGTCTGTATAGAAGTTCTGAACTGCTTATATGCAGCTCCTAAACCACGAAGGCACACTTCCACCTTATCATCATCATCTACATTCACGCCAATAGATGCAAGTGACTCACATATGCTTTTGATTTTTAGAGTGTAGTCACTTACCGACATGCTCTTTTTCTCCAATGTATGCAGCTCGTTCTTGAGTTGCAATTTCCGTGCCTTTGTATTGGTCTCGTACAAAGTGACCAAACTGTTCCAAGCCTCTTTTGGAGTCTTGGCATCCTGTATGTGTCCAATCATGCTATCCTGTATGCTAACAGATAGCCAATACATTACCTTTCGTGCTCCTTGATTCCATTCCTCATATGCTCTTAATTGTTCTGCAGTTCGATTCCTTTCTGGTAACTGCGGGGCATTTTCATTCTCTCCTTCGATGTACTTCCAGTAGCCTTTTCCCATCAGGAAATTCGTCATTCTGAATCTCCAAGCATGGAAGTTGTTCTTGTCCAGCTTATCGCTCATAAGCTGACTCATTCCATCTGCGTTTGCCATTTCTGCAACAATTCACAACACCGCAACACACTACAAGTAGCACTTCTGCTTCAACACTGTTTCACTATGACGTGACAGTTCGATCTCAGAAAAACACAGTTTTCGTGTATCAACAGTACACGGAATCGCTTGAAATTCTGGATCTGGAATATATGAGTGTCGCCGAACACAACGCAAGTTACAGTTTCTGAATTTGACCTGGTTTTTCTGTGGGCCCCACCTTGCAGGCTCGAAACGGAGGTCGAGATGGCTCCGAAACTTCGATCTGACAAAAACGAGTGACCCTAAAGGGCTAACTCACGAAAATATTTTGAGGTCTTCTACCTTCACGCCGATTTTCGTAGCAAACGGAGATCGTTTGTGAAATCGCGTTTTCTCCACGCCTTGCCGCAGTCTTCACCGTCGCCTTCTCCACGAGCTCTCTACAGCCACGCTGGCTCTGATACCATGTCACGAGGAAGGAGATAAGGAAGAGAGCTCACACACACACTCTCACTCTCAAAGGAGAAGCACACACAGATTGAGGCAAAGGAAGAATAATCTTCTTCTTCTTCTATTACATAAAAGGAATGTACAAGAATGACCTAAAACAAGAATACAACAAGTGCAATATATAAAGATCAGTACATAAGGAAAAACCTAATGTCCGCGAATGAGTGAGCTGGCAAGAAACAAAATGTGCCATCACTCTCGGTAGATAAATCTAATAAAGCTCAATGAAGTATCCCTGACATATACCGGCGTGACCACTATACATGTCAAAGAAACGAAAAACTGGTACGTGTCATCCTGGATCATCACATGTTGAGCTTGATATCTCAACAGAAGAGAGAAGGCACATCAGAGGACGAAGAATCTTTGTTTGAGGTCTCTAAAAATTTTAAGAAGTATGAGATAGAAGATAGGAGGGTCATGATAAGAATGCCTAAACATGATGCACAAGTGGGAGAGGCCTATGACAACAAAGAAACCACCAAGAAAATCGTTGTAACAATAGAAGAAGGAGAAGAAAGATGCACCTATATAGGACATGAACTCACTGAGGATGAGGAGCAAGAGTTGGTAGCCTTACTAAGAGAATATAGAGATGTTTTTGCATGGAGCTACGAAGACTTAAAATGTGTAGACCCTGACATATGCTCACATATGATTCCCATGACCTCAGATGCCAAATCCTCTAAGCAGAAGCCATACACATATAATGATAACTATGCTTCCAAGAATCAAGAAAGAGATAGATCCTTTGGTTGAAGCTATATTCATCTATGAAATCGAGCACACTGAGTGGGTATCCCCCATCGTAGTGGTGCCCAAGAAGAATGGAAAGTTATGTGTATGCATTAACTTGAAGAAAGTTAATGCAGCCAGTACATAGTTGGAAAACGTCTCGACTCAAACCCCTTGGAATGGTACGTGCAAAACATACCGAACGTACCATACCGTACGTGTATGGTACCTGTTCACATGAATTTTTTTTTGGTTTGTTATTTGAAACATCCCGTGCATTCTTGAAGCCATACATACAAAGATGTATAGTACATCAATGCATACAATTGCATAGATACATACATAGTACATAAAATACAACATGCACATACCACACATTGATAAATATACAATACATACATAGAAGCATGTACATATACATATCAGTTACTTGTAAACACATACAGATTATATCATACATACATAGTAGTAAACTACATACATACATGCTGTTGTCAACCTAGGTAAATAAATATTATATCATTCATAACTACATGAATGCATAGATGCATACATACATGCACACACACATAGACCCACACATACATACATACATACATATATACACACACATATATATAAATATATATACACATACACACACACACATATATATATATATATATATATATATATATATATATATATATATATATATATATATATATATATATATATATATATATATATATATATATATATATATAAACATACCTTACCATACCAAACCTCCCTGCCACGTATTATACATGAACCATTCACATACCGTACCAAACGTACCGAACCACCTTGAGCCACTATTAGAGATAGTTATCCGCTTCCTATCATGGAGCATCTCTTAGAAAGAGTGGCGGGAAAGGAAGTCCACAGCTTTCTTGATGGCTTCTCTGGCTACAATCAAGTGGCCATAGCTCTAGAAGATGACCATAAGACAGCTTTTGCTATAGAGTGGGGCATATTTGCATTTCGGGTAATGCCATTTGGCCTCACCAATGCGCTAGCTACCTTTCAAAGGCTGATGTGCCATGTGTTTAAAGAGTTCTTGAGGAAAAATTTGGAAATCTATGTGGATGATCTTTGTCCTCATTCCAACATAAGAGAAACACATATCCTAGAGTTGAGAGCTATCTTTGATAAATTTAGAGAATATCAAGTTTGCTTGAACCTAGAAAAGTGTGTTTTCATGGTCAAGCAAGGCAAGATTCTAGGACACATAGTGTCAAAGAATGGCATATCCATGGACGAGGAGAAAGGTAGAGCTATTGCAGAGCTACCTAGGCCAAAGAATGTGAAGGAGGTACAAGCTTTCATGGGGCATTGTGGCTATTATTGTCGATTCATTCATATGTATGCGATCATTGCAAAGCCCCTGTAATCCCTTTTGACTAACTTCGAGTGGAATGTGAGGACTCTTTCAATGAGCTTAAATGGAGACTATGTTCAACACCAATCTTGACTACACCCGACTCGAACAAACCTTTCCATGCATGTGGATGCATCCACCTATGCTATTGGACGTGTGCTAGCACAACCTACACACAAAGGTAATATGGATCTTCCAATTGCTTATGCTAGTAGACAATTGAATGCAACTGAACAAAACTATACTAGCACCGAACGAGAAGGATTAGGCATGGTATGTGTGGTTAAAAAGTTTAGACACTATTTGCTTGCAAATAAGTTTAAATTTTTCATGATCTTCAAGCTTTAATGTACCTGGTAAACAAGCCTTGCAATACAGGCAGATTAGTAAGATGGTTCCTCTTACTAATGGAATATGACTTTGAGCTAGTGGTGAGGAAAGGCAAGAATCACTTGAGAGCAGATCATCTCTCGAGGCTCACATCCAAAGAGGCCCCACAAGGAGTATCAGATGATCTCCCTAATGCTTACTTGTTCAATTTGGAAGTTGTACCACAGTGGGCTAAGACATTAGTGCCAGTGTTGACATATGGGCCTAGACATGCACTAATAAACACTCAAGATAGGGAGGTAGTAAAAGCCCAAAAGTACCATATCATGGCAAGAAGTATGTACAAGCATACAGATCAAGGGATATTAGCTTGTTGTGTGGAAGAGGAGGAGTATGCAAAATGGTTGCAATTATCACATGTGGGTGCATTAGAGCAACACTACTCAAGGCAAAGAACTTTACAGGCACTAAGGAGACTTGGAGTGCATAGGCCGACTATGGAAGCATATGTCCATAAGTTGTGTAAGGAATGCCCATTTTGTTGTGCGAGACCACCAGTGGAGCACACTGCACTCTACCAAGTGTCTCTAATACCGGATTGGAGTGAACCATTGGTAGCTTTCGTAAGGATGAAAACATTCCCCCAAGATATGAACTTGGCTAGGCAAAGAAGTGTAGAACAAGAAGCCCTAGATTACGCACTCATTGGTGAAAATCTATACAAGCATGGAAAGGACGGATATCTGAGACTATGTATCCATGAGAGTGAATATCTTAAGATCTTGGAAACTGCTCACCAAGATGTAGCAGGAGGACACTTTGGGCCAGACCGTGTGATTAAGGCAATCCTATTTGTAGGCTTGTGGTGGCCAACCCTTCACATGGATGCACATACCTATGTGAAGTGGTATGACATTTGTTAGGGAACACAATATCCCAGACGTAAAGATGAGATGCCTTTGAAACCCATGATGGGTGGACGTGCATTCTCTAAGTAGGGAATAGATTTTGTAGGTCCTATTAACCCACTAGCTAAAAGATCACATGCTGAATATATTATTGTTGGCATAGATTACCTCACCAAGTGGGTAGAAGTAAATGCCACAACAAAGAATGATGCTCAAATGATAGCTAGGTTTTTATTTGAGAATGGGCTACCGATAGAGTTAGTAAATGATAGAGGTACTCACTTCTTGAATGAAGTCATGGAAACTCTTCTCCAAGATTTCTTGGTAGTACATAAGAAGTCTGCCCCCTATCATCCACAATCTAATGGGCAAGCCGAAAGCACCAATAAGATTGTATGCAATGTGTTGACCAAATTAGTGAATAACAAATGCTCTCATTGGGACAAACAGCTACACCATGTTGTTTGGGCATACCGAGTTGCCTATAAAATGGTACTCCAAGCCACACCCTTTCATATGGTATTTGGCCAAAATGTAGTGCTACCATTGGACTTCTTGATACCTACACTAAAAGTAGCATAGGAACATGAGTGGACAAAGCATGAACTGTCTTCAAGGATCTTTGATCTTGAACGGCTAGGTGAAAGGAGACTAAGAGCTGCCGCAAGGATTTATGCCACCAAGAAAAGACAAAAGGTATACTTTGATGTCCATGTGAAGGATAAGGGATTAAAAGCAGGAGATTTATTCCTAGTGTACACCTTAAAACAACATGCACAGAAGTTGGAAAAGTGGGGATATTGACCGATGATCATTAACAAAATATCAACAAGTGGGGCAGTCCAATCAACCACCCTAGAAGATGACATCATACCAAGCTACATCAGTGGATGCCGAGTCAAGTTATATCAAGAACCCCTCACTGAGGAAATGCTAAATCAACTTAATACGACCAAGAAACGCAAAGATTACGAAAAACAAATCGAGAAGAAGCATAGGCAGAAGCCTTGGAACTCGTCCGAAGAATGAAATTGAGGAGACAGGGTATAGATCAGCCTAGAACAGATGCTTATGATGCTTCAAGATATCACATGGCGATGTGTGAAGTGTCACAAGTACACTCCAATAGAATAATTGACTGACGTCCTTTTGTGACCTTAGAGTTAGGACAAGGAAATAGTGTAAGGACTGTAAAGGCCTTGATTCACTCAGGTGCAGCCAGTAGTGCCGTTAGGTTTTCTTACTCTCAAGAACTGAAATTAAGTGTCACTCCTATAGAAGCATACCTCATAGGATTGGGAGGTGAGGAAAGCCCTTGCATGGGCGAGGTGGAGCTCCCCCTCTACATTCAAGATATTCGGATGATAGTTAAGATGCTTGTGTGTCAAGATGAGGATCTCACTAAACCTCTTCTCTTGGGTCAAGATTGGATCTACGATCATGCAGTCACCCTAAACCTAAGAAGTGGACTTATTCAAATATGGGTGAATCAAACCCGCATCACCATTGAGCTAGAAAATCAAGCACTCAAGGAATTAGGAAACGCATCAACTCCTAGTCCTTCCTGGAGTACACATTAAGATAACAATGTTGTTCTTGCCCAAAACTCTATGATGCAGAAGAATGAGCTACTCAGCAAAGGAGTCAAGGATGTGGTGGAACTCCCTTCTTTTCCAAAGATGATTAAGACAAAGCAATCAAAGGAGTGCAAAATGCAAGGAAAGCAGACGATCTATGCTCATAGACAAAGGAGAGAGCAAAGCAAGCAGACTCAAACAGTGAAGCAGATCTAGATATGCAAGGATGAAGAACCCTCTATTTTGGAGAAAGATTCCCAATGTTGCACCAAACCAATTCCTCGGGCAAGGAATTTACAGAAAGTGTTCGAGAATTCTTCCAAAATGAGCCATTCCTATTTGGGTCCCAAAGTGAACAATGATGGCTGACCCTAATACTAGACAAATTTGGGTGCCTAAGACCTGCTTACATGCACAAGTAGCTTCACACAAGCTCACAAGCCTAAAATGCTACTCACCATCCTTCACATCACACACCTCTCAACACACATCTCCATTCCAACACTCCACACATGTAACCACACCTATAAGACCTTGGAAATGGTTACCCAAAAGGTCCCAAATCCAAGACTACATGATTTAGAAACATAAGAAAATCATTGCCACCAGAAGGGACCATCTCACACATAAAGTTTGGGGAGTTAAACTCTGTGATAAACCACCTCATCCTGCCATGTAACATAGTCTGCATAGACACAAATGCATATGAGTACATAGCACGACCAAGTATGCATATAGGGGCAACACTCACCTTCTAACTATAACTCTCACACAAACAATATCCGACTCAACTAACTTCTAACCCAAAGAGTGACATGTTGGTATTGTAAAGGGAACATGCTATTATCATGTTCCCCCCGCAAATGCTAATGACATTTTCTTTGTCGAGCAGATAAGATCATCAACCGCTCCTAGTGATATCATGGCTGAAGTAGCAGGAACCAGTTCTCAAGCAGGTACAAGCCAGCAAATGGTTGATTTTTAGAGCTTACCAATCATGCTGAAAACAAATGAAAGACTAGAAGAGTTGCAGTCCATACAAATCATATAGATATCAGATCCCCCAAGTGGCCATACCATGCCTATAGGAAAGGCTTCCCACTTGTTTAGTGAAGTCGCAGGAACCTTGGGAGAGGGATCATACCTATGGGAGTTAGAGTTGGAGTTCAATAGGAAGCAAGGTAAATACCACTTCTCTACATGGGAATTCAAAAAGTTACAAAATGGAGAAGGGCTATGTCCTGAGGATTGGACGCGTACTTTGGTGCTCGACTCCCAAAGCTTGACTTCATGAGATGCTACTATCTAATCAACACCTTTACTCGAAGCAAGCACCCAAAAGGTGCAAACACATTTGTGCTCCCATCTCTGAAAAGGGGGAATGAGCTCAAGAGGTTTAGGTTATCAAAAAGATTAGTGCGAGAGGCCCTAGATATGCGAGGAATGCATATGCCAACAGAGAAGGAGGTCCTGGTGCCTGATTACATGAAGAATCGAAGCCTCACCCAGCTCAAGGACATGGTGGCCATGATGCCCAATATTGCAATACACCTTCGGATGTGCATGCAACACTTTCCTTTTCCTTCCCAAGATAGATTCACCATGCCACCTAAGAAGTTATGGTTCAGTTTGTATCTGGTAGAGACGTAGAACCTCACCATAAACTTGCCCCATTGTATAATTGATCAGATACACCGAGCCCACAAAGAATGGCCGGGAAAGCATGCTTTATATGATTGTTGTGCTCTAACTAGAATCATTTATAGGTGTTTGGCTTATGACATCCCCATTCAATGGGCCTCGATGTGGAATCGAGTGCAGTAGTTCATAGGTCCAACATCCACTAGATCACCTTCCAAGAGAACCGTGCAAGTACCTTGTGCTCAACCATGTGGAGCCACCTTAACACCGGACATTACTCCACCACCACAAAGGGTTCTACCATTCACACTACGACTTCCAAGATGCAACATTGATGGCCCTAATTCTATATTTCCTCCCATCCCCATCGATCTCAAATTTCTCGGTGGAGAACCCTTGGAAGAACTCACGAATGAAGACTTCAAACAGTTATTAAGAGAAGTAAATCCTGAGGTAGAAGAGGAACAACAAGTGGGGGATGTTCAACCACAAGCAACAACCTCCCAAGTACCTGTGACCATAGTTGATGTGGACGAAGAGGAGGAGGAAGATGAAGAGGATGAGGAGGAGCATGATCAAAGGCATCACGAAGAGCAGCAAGAAGTGTCAGAACTTGTAGGTGCGCTTGCATACACAGCCCAGCTACAAAGGCTATATGGTATGATCAAAGTAGTGCAAGAAAGGTAGAGACTCTCCCTTGCATCAAGCCAAGCCTTGATTGAGGAAAGGCTAGAAACCGAGGGAGTAGACCAAAATTTCATTACCACCCTCAAATTAATGTGAGAATCCTTAGGATTCTGAGAAGCCATCCACACAGTCGTCCACTAGTCTATCAGGTATGACAAATGCAGAGTCGACACATTACCATGCACAGGCAAGAATATAAGAATACCCGTTGCAGAACCAAAAATAACCATCGAAACCATAGCTACCTCCACCATCGCCATTGACCTCACTGTTGAAAATTTTGTACAAACATCACCCATCTCACCCCCGCACCCCCCATCCCCCCCTTCTCTACCACCACCACCTCCCACCACTGAACAAACTACACTCGTAACAACTACCGTCACCTATACCCCAATCTCATCCACATCCTTATCCTTCCATGAGCCAACCTTACAAGACACCCTCTTCTCTTCCATCACCAATCCTTTGTACACTTCACCAGTTTTTTCCTCCGAACCCATAATTGGCAACCCCATAATCCCGAGTATGGTTGGAAAGCCCCGACCCACTGAGGGTATCCTTTGTTTCCCAACTTATCCCCCATTCCACGTACCCCTATCCCATGACCCATACTTTCCATGAGTGCACAAACAGGGACAGAGTGCGACTTCTTGTAGAGTTATGGGATTAATCGGATCATGAGTGCTATAAAGACACAATGGCCTTAGAGGTCGTAGTTCACGGAACAGGCTCGCAAGCAACATAGCTTTCATGCAAGCATCTCTCTCATGGGAATGATAATATATATTGGCTCAAATAGCAGGAGAAATGCTTATCTATTATGTCGGTGCAAGCTACAAACTGAGCGCAAATCAGTTTTCTTCAAGAGAAGTGAACATATACAGTACAAGAAGTCGACTGGGAACGCACTTGTTTCATCTCAAAGGCTGAGATCGAGGGGAAGGTGTGTATTCGTGGGGGTATCCTAGAAGAATTTTATCGGTGTCAGCTTAGAACGAGGACTACCGCTGTTGAATACAAAGGAAGGGTTGGCTAGTTTCTGTCGGTTGCTGTGTGGGTGAATAGAGGGACAATAGCTCTAGGATGTGCTTGACTTGGTCAATTTTTGAAGTCGAAGAAATGAAGGAATATGCTTCGGAAGTTGGATGGTTCTCTGAAGGAGGCTGGCGCTATTCTGGCTTGCAGTGGGAATGGAAGACGAACTGAGAAGTCTTTGCATGCGAATGTTTGAAACAAGTCTGATAGTGCACCAGAAGCCTACGCATTTTCATCCTAAAGATGTAAGAAAATAAAATACACTGAGAGCTTGGGTTTATGGCATGTGATGGTTCAAGCATTTCTGCCCAGTACATTCAAATGTTCTTTCTTGCTGATGATCCACGTTCTCAGGTTTGCTTTCGGATTTCACAAGTAAGTGGGCTTTCATTTGTGGGAATGTTCATTTTCTGTCCAGAAAATGTTAATGAGGATGTATGTCGAATATCTTCGTGCTTGCAAAAGAAACCAAGTGATTATACGAGGCTTTATTTTGTTCAAATCCCTCGGAATCGATCCACTTGGATTACCTAGAGCCCACAATTATCCCTCGAGGAATCCTTCCTTTGTATATGTACTAGTTCATATGCTTCCCGGCAAACGCACCAAAATGTTTGGGTTCTAACGCCCCAGGCTTCAGAGCTTTAAAGGTCAACAAAGTTCTTTATCAAGACAGCACGACGGAATTAAACCTTTGATTTCAAAGTGTTTTAGAATCCATACCAAATCAGCAACCTTTGAACAAACAACACAAGTCAGCAAGAATCTCGATCTCAACGTTAACCCTTAACAATTACTTAAGCGATCACTGTCAGGTAGACTTAGCTTCAGCATGCTCTTCTAGAGTTTAGTAATTCAACACAAAAAACAACGTGCGAAGTTGTGGTATCACAAGCAGGTACTGCTGACGCATCTGAAGCAGCGCTAAATTGGTCGTTTTATATTTATATAAACAGTTCGAGATCGGAAAATAATGAACAAACATTTCCTCTCACTTGCTGCTCTGAAACGGGTCCTCGTCCTGCAAGTTCCATTTCCGTGCTGGTTCTGAATACACTTTCAAGAGCAAACATCATTAATTCGGCACAGATAGTTAAAATATTGAAGACAGAGACGATCCCCTAGATAACCGTTCCCTGTAGGGAGTAGAACTGTTTAGCATTTTCATGAAAAAAAGTCTGTAACGCAATCATCACAATTACCATAAAGTCAATGTGATGCCTATGCTAAATAAGGTTCAAACCTCACACCATCATGTGGAAGAACACATTCGCATCAGTATTGCTCAAGAGCTCATTCAAGACAATGCTAAACATAATCCATCTTGCAGTTGTAGCATGTGAAGAGAACTTAAGACGATCTGTTGTAGGATTTAAGCCTTCCTACCAGTATTTTGAGGTATATGCAAAGTACAGCAATCTAGAAGTTAACATGATTATATAGAAGGTCGACAGAAATCTTGGCTTCGTTTGAAAGTACGAAGATATTCGACATACATGTTCATTAACATTTTCTGGACAGGAAATGAGCGTTCCCGCATATGAAAGCCCACTCTCCTTGTGAGGTATATGCAAATTACAGCAACCTAGAAGTTAACATGATTATACAGAAGGTCGACAGAAAACTTGGTTTCTTTTGCAAGCACGAAGATATTCGACATACATCCTCATTAACATTTTCTGGACAGAAAATGAACATTCCCACAAATGAAAGCCCACTTACTTGTGAAATCCGAAAGCAAACCTGAGAACATGGATCATCAGCAAGAAAGAACATTTGAATGTACTGGGCAGAAATGCTTGAACCATCACATGCCATAAACCCAAGCTCTCAGTGTATTTTATTTTCTTACATCTTTAGGATGAAAATGCGTAGGCTTCTGGTGCACTATCAGACTTGTTTCAAACATTCGCATGCAAAGACTTCTCAGTTCGTCTTCCATTCCCACTGCAAGCCAGAATAGCGCCAGCCTCCTTCAGAGAACCATCCAACTTCCGAAGCATATTCCTTCATTTCTTCGACTTCAAAAATTGACCAAGTCAAGCACATCCTAGAGCTATTGTCCCTCTATTCACCCACATAGCAACCGACAGAAACTAGCCAACCCTTCCTTTGTATTCAACAGCGGTAGTCCTCGTTCTAAGCTGACACCGATAAAATTCTTCCAGGATACCCCCACGAATACACACCTTCCCCTCGATCTCAGCCTTTGAGATGAAACAAGTGCGTTCCCAGTCGACTTCTTGTACTGTATATGTTCACTTCTCTTGAAGAAAACTGATTTGCGCTCAGTTTGTAGCTTGCACCGACATAATAGATAAGCATTTCTCCTGCTATTTGAGCCAATATATATTATCATTCCCATGAGAGAGATGCTTGCATGAAAGCTATGTTGCTTGCGAGCCTGTTCCGTGAACTACGACCTCTGAGGCCATTGTGTCTTTATAGCACTCATGATCCGATTAATCCCATAACTCTACAAGAAGTCGCACTCTGTCCCATGACCCATACTCACCCAAATCGCCCCACCCCAATATCTATCTTTCATGGAACAGTACATTCGTACTCTAGTGTCTCAGATGCACGGTTCACAGATGCTCTCAACAACATCAATCTACACAGACACAACACTCAATTCACCTACGATACCCACTTGCATGGTAGCCCCTACACGCACCACATTGTTTGACCCCGTAGATATTTCATCACCCACAGCACCTCCCAGCAGAGCATACCAATTTACAACGGGCTCACACTGAATTGGAGTGAAAGATATCGACGGTGGATGATAACGCAGTCAAGGAGCTCGAAAATGTACTCCAAGCGCAGATGCTATCCAATGCTACACTCAGACGCAATCTCGGGCTACTATGGAAGCATATGGTAGCAGCTTTAGAAGAGAACAAGTGGCTTCAACAACAAAACCAAGACAATTTTGAAGTAGCTATGGAAGGAACCTTATGAGCAAATATTCATCCTACAAAGTATAGAGCGGTCCCATCGAAAGACATTCGGATCTTACTTAAGGAGCATGAAAATTTTTTGGAGTCATATGAAAAGTTAGAATCTCAATGCACTGACCAAAAGAAGTAGATAGCAAGTGCCAATACAGCTCAACAGGAGCCGATAACC
Organism: Ceratopteris richardii; assembly: GCA_020310875.1. Classification (NCBI taxonomy): domain Eukaryota; kingdom Viridiplantae; phylum Streptophyta; class Polypodiopsida; order Polypodiales; family Pteridaceae; genus Ceratopteris; species Ceratopteris richardii. The sequence goes on along the minus strand of CM035424.1, from coordinate 85,297,044 downwards.
TCGCAAAAATCTACAAAAGAATTAGAGAACCTCTGGAAGCAAGTGGCAGAACTACAAGCATGTCTCTTACCATATGAAAGGCCACCCTCTCTAGTTGAAGAACCAGAACCTGACATAGTGATGGAAATTCCTGTTACTTAGTAATAGCTAATTACTAAGAAGCTAATTAGTAATAGCTAATTAGTAACAAGCTAATGAGTAACAAGATAATTAGTAACAAGCTAATTAATAACAAGCTAATTACTAATAGCTAATTAGTAACAAGCTAATTAGAAATAGCTAATTACTAATAGCTAATTAGTAACAAGCTAATTAGTAATAGCTAATTAGTAATAAATTAATTATTAATAAGCTTATTAGTAATAGCTAATTAGTAATAGCTAATTAGTAACAAGCTAATTAGTAACAAGCTAATTAGTAATAAGCTAATTGTTAACAAGATAATTAGTAACAAGCTAATTAGTAATAGCTAATGAGTAACAAGCTAATTAGTTATAGCTTATTAGTAAAAGCTAATTAGTAACAAGCTAATTAGTAACAACCTAATTAGTAATAGCTGATTAATAATAAGCTAATTAGTAACAAGGTAATTACAAATAGCTAACCAAGAACTAGCTACTTAGTAATATATGATTACTAACAAGCTAATTTGTAATAGCTAATTACAAATACCTAACCAAGAACCAGCTACTTAGTAATAGCTAATTGCTAACAAGCTAATTGTTCTCAGTAATAGCTAATTATTGAGAACTAACTAAGAACCAACTTCTTAGTAATAGCTAATTACAAACAACTACCCAAGAACGAGCTACTTAATAATATCTAATTACTAAGAAGCTAATTAGTAATAGCTAATTACTGAGAACTAACTAGTAACAATCTAACACTTTGTAACACCTAACTACCAACTACTTAGTAATAGCAAACTCATTACTAGCTAATTAATGACTACTAATAACCAGTTGTTTGTGTAATGTAGATGGATCTATTTTTATTCTTCGAACAATTGCATCCAATGATAAATATCAAGCTTTGAAAGTTCGAATCATTGAAGCCATACTTTGTTCAGAGATTGAAAGACAGACTCACATGTTGCTGCATTTATCATGTTCAAATGTCATACCTTAAGGATGCAATCAATCTCCTTTGTCAATCAAGCTTGGTCATGCATAACTCTCTTTGTAAATGTGATTTTTCTATTTGTCAAGTAGGGAAGACATCAAGGTGCAATGCTTCAACAACTACATTTTGATCGATTAGCAATATTATAGAGAATATTCTATGTCCATATCAAAATGATACCACATTCCACCAGTACAAATATGTGATGGGTGAGTGCTCTGGTTGCGGAATTAATAGGACATATTAAGTGGTGTCCGAGAGAGACAAGCATTGAGAATATCATATTCCTATAAAGATCTTTGAAGATGTCGAGTTAATCTATGAAGGACAAGTTCATAAAAGGAAAGAATTGATAAAGAGGCAGATGAGTCCTAAAGTTGTATAGGATTATTTGAGAAAACTCTAAAGAAATTTATCAAGCACAATTTCCTTCATTTATGGCAAGCAAACTAGTTTAGGATGTGTGTCTCTGAATTCCCAAGTAATGTTGTGGTTTCAGTGGTTGATGTTGCAGAAAACTATACATTCCGCAAGCAAAATGAAATAGAATCTATACATTGGTGGTCTTTACAGGTAACTATTTTTGTGCATATCACATATTTTTGTTTGGAGGGTATTCCTAAAAAGGTAATCCACTTCTTCATATCCGATGACAAGAAGCATGAAACCCTTTTTGTGCAACATTGTTTCCAATTACATTGGCAATGGTTGAGAGAATAAACCTTAAATTAAGCTTCTTCAATGCACTTCCCACAAGCCTGTTCACCTTGTTGATGTTGCTAGATACATGTTGTAGAAATTCAAGAGCTGTAGAGGGTTCAAAGACATTGCAATGAGGTGTCTTCTTGCTATCAAGATAGCTCCTCCTAAGGATTTTCAATTGTCTAAACATCTGTATAACAGCTCCCCTAACGAGTGGAGAGATTCATTACTTAAGTTGTACTCTAGTTCGAGATTTGACATGATTTTCTCATGCATATGAGCTTGTGTATCAGGAACCTTTGTATCTCTCTGACTTGTATCCTACCCAGATGTATGTCCACTGCTCCACTAATATTTGTTGATTATTTATTGTAATCTAGGACCCTTGTGTGGGATGATCCTACCCTCTACACACTTACACATACCATCATTAATCTAATATTTTTGTTGTCTTAAAAGAAAGGGTGGAGTGCTTATCGCTATTTGGTGAGGGTTTGCCCCTAGCACAATTTGTAACTCTTCTATATTAATATTAATATTTTTTTTGTTCTCTAAAAAATAAGAGCGTGGCTCAGCTCACTTGGATTGGTTGTTCGCCTATTAAGGTCGGGGTGTGGGTTCAATCCCTCGCTATGGAAAGACACTATGTAACTTGCATAACCCTTGCTTTGTGGGATACAGGGGGTCCCATGGGTACTATGCTCGTTCACTCGCACAATTGCAATTTGAAAATTAAAGTTCAGGGGAGTAGGCTTCGGTTGAACCTACATTTCAAAAGGAAAAAAGAAAAGCGTGGCAAATCCTTGGGACAATACATCTTAGAGAAAGTGACTCTCCAGTGTTGGTATCTAACATTACATATGATTTTTGAATACATGGCTTGATGCATAGGAGCATCAAAGATACTAGAAAGGTAGGCCTATCCAGCAAACTTCATTTCTTTCCAACAGTTGTAAATTTGATTCCTACTACCATCTCCAAAGCATATTTTATTTCTTCCAACCCTGATGTTCTATAATATTTGTGCTCTCCATGTGTGCCAAAGCAAGGGATACAACCCATTATTGGTCTGCCAAGGGTGAGGCAGAGATTATTAAGAGGGGACCACATTTTCTGAGCATGAAAGCATTCCATGAACAACTGAGAAAGATCCTCCAACCTGCCACAATTGTTACAATTTCCGTTCCCCAAATTTAATTTACGAGCTCTACTCCCTATCCATAGGCCCTAGTGAATGATATGCAACAATAAGATGCAGTGCTTATTCACAAAAGGAAGGGCCCAAATGACCTGAAATGTGTAGGATCATTGATGAGCGATGGAGATTCCACTTTTGATTCATCCTCTTGACAAACTTGGGAAAGGAACCTATTTTTTCTTGAAATTCTGGAACATATTCATAGCAATCGTATGTAGCACAAGCTCTTTGTAGTGGTTGCACTTCTTTGTGGCTTTCAAGATTAGCTCCCTCTAATCCATAAGCACCTGTTTACAACCAAGAGATAAATCAGCAATGTCATTAATGAAGAAAGGATCCACAATATCCTGTCAAGACATAAGGCTATTCCATGAGTTAAAGCCTTTTCTCCTAAACTTATTCATCTAAATAGGTAAAGGAGAAGCTTCTTCAGCATTCACCCATCTAGTTCATAATGAGTCCTATGACAAAAACCAGAGATTACAAGCAAACACTGGATTTAAGGTACAACGCTCTTTAACTTTCATCTAAGCATAGAAATACCTCTAATAATTCCTTGTTCAATTTTATTTTTGAATAAGCATCCCAGAGAATCACTCCAAATAGCAAACAAAAGAGGAGCAAGGAGACAACCCTGTCTGGTAAATCTATAAAGATTCAAGCCTTCAGAAATAAAACCATTCATAACCACCCTAGAGTTGGCATTACTCAGTGTTTTTGTTTGTAATCTCCATTATGGTCTCGATGTATTCCATGATATATAAACAAAATCTCTTCATCAAGAGGAATTAATCTAGAAATAATATCTGCATACTCAATACGAATTGGGGCTATTAACCATTTCCAAAGTTGATTACAAAGAGTTCTTGACAGATAGTTAAGTCTTTCATTAATTGTCATCTTTGGTAATGTTAGACAACATCTTCTAATGTTGTAAAATGACATGTAAGTAGTAGTATCAATTGTCAATGTATTGTCAGGCCCATACTCCACATTCTTGTCCTGGAAATGAGCGTGTTTCTTGAAATGGATTGAAAATTTCCAAAATCACTGATCCCTCCCCCAAATATCCATAAATTTCCTCTTGAACACCAGGAAGATTGTATCAATACATTTGTTGACCTCATTTAGATCATAGGCACTCCAAATCCAAGCATTGAAATGTTCAAGGCACCATTGAGGAAAGGCTTTACTGTCAAGAAAGGCCTGCTTACTTCGGAAATTCGTAAATACTTCAACTTATAGAATGAGAGCCCTATGTTGTAAATCCTTGTGAATAGGTGTCAATTCCTATATCTCCTCCTCTGTCAGGCCACGTAGAGTCTTTGGTGGGTCTCTTTCTATCTCAATAAATTCCAGGTGCATTATCACATGATCCAACCTCTTTCAGTTTTTTGACTTGCCTAGTATTTGTTTAGGCTCTTGATTGTCTTTTGGTGTCAACACTAGTACACCATTAGTTTGAGTTGAAACTGATACTATTTGCTGAACTCGTGTTGGAATAAGATCAATTTGAGTTGAAATAGGACATGTTTGAGTTGAAATAGGATCAGTTTGAGTTGAAAATGATACTTTATTTAATTTTTTTTTTCTTTTTGGGCATCTTTGTGCTCAAGTTTTGTTACAACCTGAGATTGACTTGCTGAGGATGTAAGACCATCTTTTGCGACAACTATGGATGGAACTTGGTTCTTTATCTGACCCTGTTAGTCTATCAAAAATTGTACAGAATAGGATAAATACAATCAATAACATTGTTACAAAATAGGCTAAATACAAAATCCTATAAGAGCTAATTGATTTGGACAATGTCATGTGTGGATAGTAACCATTACAAAGAGGTGCTATAAGAAGTTGAACAATAGAACTAAATAGTGAAATCAGTTTCCTCACTTTGAAACTATTAACTACTATCCAAATCATATCATTGTGAAAAGGCATGATGAGAGGAACGACTGTAAAATTCATACAAATGTGTTCCTAATGTTGATGATGGCATTAAGAATTCAAATTATTTCCGAATTGGTGCTTATGTTATGGACAAATGCCATTTTCCCATGTAATACCAAGAGAAGAACTATTTACATCATTACAATCAATGACACAATTGAGCTATCAAATATTTATAGGGTATTTAATATGAGGTAGAGACAACAAAATATTTTAATGACATCGATACAAAATAGGCTGATCACAAACTATGATGATAGCTAATAGATTTGGATGATGCCACACATGCTCATAGTAACCATTACAAAGGACAATGATGTAAGAGGATGAACACTAGTACTATTCTTTCAAAAGATCCTCTATATCAGGTACAAAACCTCTGTTCAAGTGTGACTGAGTAGCCTGCAGCCTTGTAATTGGGTGCAAATGGCTTGCTTCTTCTGTCGTTTCATAGGTGCTTGCAAATTTCTTTCTGCATTTGCCATAAAATGCGCTAGAGTGGCATCCCCTTGTACATGAACATGTACAAGCTTTGTTGGGGATCCACACATCTCAGAAACTTAGGCTGGGTTATAATAGTTTTGCTTAAAGGAGGTTTCATTCGTAGCATTGGTTTGAAGAACATCTCTATTTGGACTTTGATTAGGATCAAAAGTTGGAATCTCTAGATGACCTTTGTTTGAGCGAACAATGGGATCATTATCAACTACAAAGTTGTGACTAGCTAGACGAATATCTGAGTTGCTAACTCGATCAAGAACATTCTCAATTATTCCATCTAGACCACTACGAAGTGGACTCTGCATCATGCATGTTGTCAATTGGACAAGGATCCACACTAGCATCCATTGCAGACGGTGTTTGGGGGAAGGATGGAATATTTTCTTTCTCTTTCGACAATGAAGATTGGGCATAAGTCTTACTTTCAGCAAATGGTGTACGTCAAACATTCTCACTTGTCCCAAGCTCCCTATCATATGCAGTATCAACATTGTTGGTAATGTTTCCTATTGAGTTACAAGCAACTGCTTAGCACAATGAAACCGGCTAGATTAGTGTTCCACTAGAGGGTTATAGAGTAAGAAAGAGATAGTTGATGGATGACTTATTGCAAACAACTAACAAAAAACTAGATCCTTAGCAATCACGAATTGGTTACAAGCTAATTAATAATAGCTAACTACTAACAACTATCAAACAATCAGCAACTTGGTAATAGCTAATTAGTAACGAGCTGATTAGTAATAGCTAATTAAGAACAACTAACCAAGAACTAGTTACTTCGTAATAGCTACTTAGTAACAAGCTAATTAGTAATGGCTAATTTGTAATAGCGAATTAATAGTAGCTACTTAGTAATACCTAATTAGTAATATCTAATTGCTAATAGCTAAATAGTAATAGCTAATTGATAATAGCTAATTAGTAATATCTCATTAGTAATAGCTAATTTGTAATAGCTAATTTGTAATAGCTAATTTGTAATAGCTAATTTGTAATAGCTAATTCACCACAGCTAATTAGCAATAGCTAATTAGTAATAGCTAATTAGTAATAGCTAATTTTTTATAGCTAATCATTAATAGGTAATCAATAATAGCTAATAAGTAATAGCCACTTATTAATAGTTGATCAATAATAGCTAATTAGTAATAGGTTAAATCATAATAGCTAATTCATAATAGCTAATTCATAATAGCTAATCAGTAATAACTAATCACTACTAGCTAATTAGTAATAGCTAATTAATAGTCACGAATTAATATCAAACTAATCAGTAATAGCTAACTACTAGCAACTATCGAACAATCCGCTACTTAGTAATGGCTAATTAGTAACAAGCTGATTAGTAATAGCTAATTACGAACAACTAACCAAGAACTAGTTACTTAGTAATAGCTACTTAGTAACAAGCTAATTAGTAATGGATAATTCATAATAGCCAATTAGTAATACCTAATTAGTAATAGCTAATTAGAAATAACTACTTAGTAATAGCTTATTAGTAATAGCTAATTTGTAATAGCTAATCCATAATAGCTAATTTGTAATAGCTAATTCGTAATAGCTTATCAATAATAGCTAATCTATAATAGCTAATCAGTAATAACTAATGAGTAATAGCTAATTAGTAATAGCTTATCAATAATAGCTAATCAATAATAGCTAATTAGTAACAAGCTAATCAGTAATAGCTAATCAATAATAGCTCATTATTAATAGCTAATTCATAATAGCTAATTAGTAATAGCTATTTAGTAATAGCTACTTAGTAATAGCTGATTAGTAACAAACTAAATATTAATTAGTAATAGCTAATTTTTAATAGCTAACTAGTAATAGGTGTAACAAGCTAATCAATAATAAATTACGAATAAGCTAACTAAGAACCAACTACTTATTAATAGTTACTTAGTAATAGCTAATTAGTAATATCTATGATGAGTTAGCTACTTAGTAATAGCTAATTAGTAATATCTATGATGAATTAGCTACTTAGTAATAGCTACTTAGTAATAGTTACTTAGTAATAGCTACTTAGTAATAGCTAATTATTAATAGCTAATTGGTAACAAACTAATATATTAATAACTATTTCTAACAGCTAACTAGCGATAAGCTACTTAGTAATAACTAATTGGTAATAATTTAATTATTAATAGCTAATTACTAATAAGTAACCCAGAGTTAGCAACTTAGTAATAGCTAACCAGTAACACGCTAATTAGTTACAAATAACTAACCATAACCATATACTTAGTAATAGCTAATTAGAAACTAGCTTATTAGTAATATATAATTAGTAACTAGCTTAGTAGTAATAACTAATTACTAACAACTATCTAAGAACCAGCTACTTCGTAAATAGCTAACTGGTAACAAGCTAATTAGTAATAGCTAATTACAAACAACTAACCAAGGACTAGCTACTTAGTAATAGCTAACTGGTAACAAGATAAATAGTAATAGCTAATTACTAATGGCTCACTAGGAACGCTCTACTTAGCAATAGCTAATTGTTAAGAAGATAATTATTAATAATTTAGTAACCTAGTAATAGCTAACTAGTAAAAAGCTAATAAGTAATAGAAACTAACAAGTTACCGATAATCGGCAACTCACGAAATAGTAATAATCAAATTAGTAATAGATACTTAGTAACAAGTAACTAAGAACAACTACTTAGTAATAGGTAACAAGTAGCAACCTAATTCGTAATATCTAGTTACAAACAAATAACCAAGAAGCCATAGCCATGGATAAAAAATAATACTATTAATATTAATCAACATGACAAGCTTACCTTTGTGAAAGTTAGATCCACCATCAAGGAATCTAGAGATTGTTTGTTGCACATGTTCTGGTATTTTAGCACCACATTCAGGTCCTAAACAGTTGATTGACACACGACAATGTGCTGCAAAACAGATATAGTGATATGCATGGTTGCATGGCATAACGTGCACTATAAAACTCACCCTCTCCCCAATATTCAAACGACATGCTATGCACATGGATGAAACACTGAGTAAGAGGGCTGATGGTAACTTTGGGGGAGGTAATGGCAATAATGGTGACAATGCATTTGAATCCATCATGCCTAACATGTTCTTTAGAAAGGATAAATGTTGATTTACACTCTTGAGCCGATTCTCATGCAACTTATATTCAGCATGTGTATGTAACAATCCAAATGATCAGTATTGAACCTTAGAAAAATGTTCCAACCAGTGTCCATAAAGCTAAGTATTACCTCCAATTTAGGAACCTTGTCATTCTCATCTAGCTGAACCCCTAACAGCTCCAAATTAATAGTATATATTTGAATTTGCATTTTCAACTCAATCCTCCTCTCAGGAGACATTCCACATCACATTTCAATTCATCTATGGATACCTATAATTTTTCCTCATCTCAATGACTATTGTAGTCACCTTAGATTTAGAAGCCTTTGATAGATTGGCTTGATCCAAATCAAGCTTGACACTATCCAACGTATTCTATTCACTATCAATTAACAATTCTAAAGTACGTATAACCTTAGTACACTCCACTCTCCTTATGGAAGCAACTATCGTGCCTTGTCGAGCATATATCTCAACATATTCTTTATGTTCCTGCAAGTTCGCATCCAAAAGGCAATAAAAGTGATGAAGCATCATCCTTCAAACAACTGTAAAACCTTTTTCATCTTCGACTTCAATGTACCCATCTTCCTGCATCTTTCAATAGAAACTTCTACAGCTACAGCCCATGCCACTTGATACATAGACGGATTTTTTTATGTTTGAGCAGTGGTACAGTTTTCAAATGAAAAGGCTCTAGCAAATTGTACAGACAATTCGTAGTTTGTTGGTACCTGTTGGTAGACTTTTTGATGTAACACCATCAGTGCATCATAGAACTCTTGCCTGACATATTTAACTTTCATCTTCCCCTTGAGTTGCATTACCTTGAAGACAGACAATCAATTTGCCTCACTAATCGATTTTTTTGACATAGTACCTGGATCTATACCAGCGATAGATAGGCCGTAAACGGTGTGGAAATCGTCTTTTTCTGGAAGAATACGTTATGTTCGAACACTTTTGGCTATGCTAGATATAAATAAAGAAATGTGTACCGTGCATTCTAATGATGATATGACATATGTATTTACATGTCTTTCAAACACCACTTGTGATACCACCTAGTGTAGAACTATATCTCTAGTGAACTAAGTGTATAGTTGTTGTCTCTCTCATCAAATGTAGTGCAAAAATAAAAGAGATCATATGAGTAAAACATAAAATATATATATTTCAATTTATATGTAAAATGTATACCTACAACGAACCATGCCTGATGAATATTACATTTCCATTAGGTGCTATGTCACACTCTAGCTCAAGGCTAGTAATGCATGTTGTTGTCAGGATCTTGCTCATGCGCATACAGAAGTTACGCATACAGAAAACACACAGAGAATAGACGCAACAAGAGACGAGACAGAACGAGGTATTGGGTGCAATCTCCCCCCATGCACTCTGTTCCGACAGTCCACAGAATGCATGTATCTATAGGACTTTTCATTACGTCGAAAATAGTGGTTACATGAGGGCGGCTTCGAAAAGCAGGCGTGAAACTAAAAGTTGCTAACTTTTACAGAAAGCCATTGCTTTGAATAACAGAAACTGCGGTCTACAACGACCCTTATTCTAACCATTACTTTTCTAACAATAGAACCTTCTACGTAGGTTTATTTACAAGCTAAATAATAATTATTCGGATTATTGATGTGCGCCCTTTCACGCCTTGCACGCTCCTCCCTTCAGCTGCTATATCAAAAACATCAAAAACGTATTAATACATTAATAATATAACACTTTAACAATGCCTTGTTCAAAAATATACAACATGCCTCTCAGTTGAAAAGCAGTTGACCTCAGTTGATAAAATAATTTAACACTCTAACAATAACAATGCATTGTTCAACATATTCCATGTTACATTCCAATAATAACAATGCATTGTTCAATATATTCTATGTTACTGTGAGAATCCAACAATGCATTGGCCAACATATTCCATGTTACAATCCAACAATGCATTGGCTATTCCATCTTTCAATCCAACAACGCATTGGCTAACATATTCCATGTTACAATCAACAATGCATTGGCTCAATACAACAATGCATTGGCTAACATCTTCCATGTTACACTCCAACAATGCATTGTTCAACATATTGCATAAGATATAACATGCCCCTCAGTTGATCAAGCAACTGACCTCAGTTGATAAAAGAATAAACATGGATGGCCAGTCACATGTTTCATCACTAAATAAAGAAAATAGGCATGTTCCATGTAAAAATACATGCATGGAAATGTTCATTTAACTATTTCATTAAGGTTTTATTGAGTACCTGTGCGAGTAGGAGTGACAACATGATCAATGTTTGTCTCAAGAATTAGAAACGTACTCTTGAGCAATAAAATCAGCCATCATAATGTCGGTTTAGGTGAGGGACATGGGAGTGGGAAATAGTTTACCAGAAACAATGTTAAAATCTAACATCACGATCAGATAACATTACTTTTAGGAAATCCATGATGTGGGAACAAACATTTTATGAATAATTTTGCAGCTTGGAAGACCGGTGATAAAATTCTTAGAAATTTGTTCCCATGGTGTGTTTGGAATGGGAAGGGGCATTAATAATCCAAATGGTTTACCATGATGATGCATTACACGTTGACATACAATGCATTGAGAAACATAATGTGCAATATCTTTCTCCATGTGTGGCCAAAAGAAGAAATCTTTGTAGGCAGAAATGGTGCTTTGTATGCCTCTATGACCCATGTAAGATGGTTCATGCATTTCTTTAATGACAAAATCCTTAAAAGCTTGGGTTATGCACAATCTATGTTGAAAATAAAGAAAACCGTTATGAAATGTATAATGTTCATCAGATAAAGATGAACCATTGTTGAAGTCATGTCATGCAGGTGAAAAATACAAATCAGATGCATAAGTGGAAACCATGTCTGCAAAAGAATGAATTTGGATGGAAGAAAGATTATTCAAAACAACAGAATTCGAAGGAAAACGACGAAGAGCATCAGCTACAACATTAGCTTTACCAGGCTGATATTGTATGTTGGGTTGGAAATTTTGAATGAATGATGCCCATTTAAAGGTTTTGATTAAGACCTCCAAACCCATAAGATAGTGTTTCCAAATTCGTAGAGCATGCACAACTGCTAACAATTCTTTATCATACGTATTATAATGTTGTTCAGAGGGCTTAAGCTTTCTATTCTCAAATGCAATGGGATGGTCATTGTGCATTAAAACAACACCTATTCTTGAACCACTAGCATGAGTAACGACATGAAAGGATTTTGAAAAATCACGTAACTGTAAAACAGGTGCATGTGAAAGTGCTTGTTTAAGTTTTTCAAAGAACTTTTGTTGGGTAAGTCCCCATGCAAATTTTATTTTCTTTTTCAACAACAAAGTAAGAGGCAATGCTAAATAAGAAAAATTTTTGAACAAACTTCCTATAGAAACTAGCCAACCCAAGAAAAGAACGAATATCATTGACTGATTGTGGTGTAGGCCATTCTACTATAACTCTTATCTTTTTGGGATCCACATGCACACCTTCATGTGAAATAATATGTCCTAAATATTCTAGCTTACGTTGAAAGAAGTAACTCTTTTCAGGATTAGCATAAAGTGTGTTCTCTTGGAACAAATAAAAAACTGTTTCAAGATGCTTTTCATGTTCACTATCATTCTTATTGTAAACAAGTATATCATCAAAGAATACAAGAACAAAAGCTTAGTAATCAAGAAAAACATTGTTCATCATTCGTGCAAATGTTGAAGGGGCATTAGTAAGTCCAAAGGGCATTACCATAAATTCATAATGGCCAGTTTGCATTCTAAATACAGTGTTAAAAATATCACTGTGTGTCATACGAATCTGATGGTAACCCAATTTTAGATCAATTTTACTAAAGACACGAGCTCCTCGTTACTTATCTAAGAGAGCATCTATTCGTGGAATAAGGTATAGGGCTCTATAATCAATGCACATGTGATAAGTTTTATTTTTCTTCTCTACTAAGAGAACTGGTGCACCAAATGGGGAAAAACTAGGCCTTATAAGTCCTTTCTGTAGTAGGTCTTTTACTTAATTTTCTATTTCCTTTTGATGTAGTGCATCATGTCTATAAGGTGCCTTATGAGGAGGAGAACTACCTGGGACTAAGTCTATGCTATGGTCAAAGGATCCTCGAAATGGTGGGAGTTCAGAGGGATACTCAGACATAAAACAATCCTTATAAGTACTGATGAAAGGTGAATATGCATCAGGAAGTGTATGAGTATAATCATTGATGACAGTGAAAAAAACAATGCATGAGTTGAATCCTTTCCTAAATGCACGCTTAACTTGATTGTGACGAATCAATGGAAACGGCTGGAAATCATGTCATGCACACAAAGTAATGATTTGACCTTTGAATTCAAAGTTAAAGGTATGAGTGTGGTAGTCAATACATGGGTTATAATGATGACGAAAAAGCATACCTAGTATAACATCATAAGATTGCAAAGGTGCAATGAAAAATGTCCGTGAATCAACATATGGGCCTATGCTAATCGTAACATCTTGCACTTCTCGTGTTACATTATAACGACTACCTTGAAATGCAGCTTTCACTTTATACAAGAAAGGAAACGTTTGTAATTTAAGTTCTTGTACTAATGAATGTGAAATGAAGTCATGTGAACTACCATCGTCATGTAGAATTTTAACTAGTTTGTTATTTATTGTACCCTGCATGCAAAGTAGAGAGTAAAGAGTGATATAGTTACCCAAGGTACTTAAGTCCTTCTTCAATGATTCCTCTATCCAAACAGGAGGAAGTTCTTCAGTATGGACCTCCATATTATGCAATTGAGCTGTAGCCGGCTTCATGTGAAGAGGTCGCAATCTGCACCTTATTTTTGTATGTCCAAGTTTACCACAATTCCAGCAAGTGATTCGTGGTCGCTTCTGTTGGGCATCCACTGTTGAAGTTTGAGGGGTAGATGGTTTGGATGGTTGGAGAGATGAAGCAACAGGTTGAGTTGAGTACTTGGATATTGGAGGACGAGAAAAACTATGGTAAGGTGGGGCATTAAAAGTACGCTTCATAGGAAATGTAGGTTTAACATAAAGTGGTCGTAGGGTGTGAAGCTTAGCTTGGATTCCCACCTCCAAACCAACTTATGTCGTAAGGTTGTCTGCCTTAGTTTGTATCTTCTGGAGGACTTCATCACGTTCTCGGATCTCGTTCTGAGCTCCTCGAAGCTCATGCCGCAAAAGCTCTACTTGTTGTTCAAGTGTTGCCTCAGGTAAAGGTGAATTACTATAATCCTCCATGGTGCTCTTGGACCTTTAAACTAGTTCTTTCCTCTCGGGATGTACCCTCAAGAAATGTACCTTAGCAGAAAAGTACCCTGTCTAGATGTACCCTTATGTACCTTGACAGGATGTACCCTGATGTACCCTGTCTGGGTGTACCCAGGTGTACCCTTGGAAGTGTACCCTCAGAAGTGTACCCTGAGGAGATGTGTTGGTGCATTTCAAGCCTTCACACTTGGTTTGGAACATTGAAGGTTAATTTGGAACCTTGGAAACACATTCTACTTGAAGGATTAATCACTTAAGGTCATGTGAACTTGTGCTTACAAGTTCTTACTCATTTACCTATTGTAAAAGTCTATTTGACTTGGCATTCACTTGTAATCACCACCTACTTGATTAGTCATGAAATTTGGAAGGTATGAATGGAGAGAATATCTCCATATTCTTAGATGAGAGATTTGAGGGAGCCTACATTTGAATTTCAAATTCAAATCATAGAAACCACTTATATAAAAGCTATCCAAAAAGTCGCGGGTGTATGTCATTAGATCTATCACTTTCCCGAGGCATTCTACTCTTGTATCTTTGTGTGTGATAGTGCTAATTCATAGCCTACACCACAACACCTCAATTAGCTATGCTTGTCATGCTAATGAGCTTGTACATTCATATCAATCAATAGATATATTCATAGTTTACACCTCTGATTGTCTGTGTCATCTTCTTCAAGTCTGTCAACTTCAAAGAAGCATATCTCAAGATCTACTGAACCAAATTGGATGATTCAAAGCTTGTTGGAACCAGCTCAAGGTATTCTACAACACTACAAAGTTTCAAGTCATTCAATTCAGTCATTTGGGAGAAATCGCAGTCGAAGCAGTCTCTGGTATTTTTCTGTGTAGCTCCTAAAAAGTCGGGGATGTCTCTGATTTTGCTAAAGATCATTCTCAGTGCATAGTTTATCAATTGGAGTGATTTAACTTGCAAATGGTAGCTTATTAAGTTAATTTAATACTCTCAGAAGGAATTTGTCCAATTGTAAGTGTGCTGGTCACACTGAGCATAAGACTGAGCAGGTATCATTACAAGAATAGAAAGTTTTTTGGATTTGTGAAGGTTCAAAATCATCTGTTTTGATTTGATTATTACACAAATCATTTGCAAAGCACATATAAAGTTTCTTTGCATTATTTGGAAGCTAAGCAAGTGTACTAAGCATATCTGAAGCTAAGGAGGGCTAGAGCAAAGCAGGTTTAGCAGCTCCAACTCCATCTCTTGATTGCATCCAACCATCACTCCCAACAGTGGTATGAGAGCAAAACAAATAAGGTAATCATGGGTGATGGTTTCCCTTCCTTCATTGACAAATTGGACAGGAACAACTACCAAGCATGGTCTCTGAGGATGAAGACCTATCTACAAGGAAGGAGCTTGTTTGGATTCATATCAGGAGATGAAGAACTACCCTCATTCAAAGCTAGAGGACTACCCACCAAGGAGGAACAAGAGAGACTCAACCAATGGTGTGCAAAGGATTCATTGGCAAGGTCTTACCTTCTTAACTCTATTTCTGATTTCCTTTTACCTCATATAAGGAACTGTAAGACTTCCCAAGAGACTTGGGAAACCTTGTCAACATATTTCTCTTCCAACACAAGAGCTAGGAAGAATCAATTGTGGATTGAATTCACAACCTTAAGGAAGCAGCCCAAGCAATCAGTTTCAGAGTATGTGACAAAGATTAAAGATGTGGCAGACCAATTAGCAAGCATTGGAGAGGAGATTGAAGAGGAACAAATAGTCAGGCAAGTGACAAATGGACTCAAGGCAGATGATAAGTGGGAAAGTTTCACCACTGCAATGGACTTGTACATGGATATGCATACCCCAGATCTCACAACTCTCATGGGCCAACTCTTCACACATGAAGCTAAGTTTACAAAGTCAGGAGAACAATCAAAATGTAACAATTCCTCTGCTCTTTATACTGATAAGAAGACTAAGGATAAAGGTAAAGGTAAAAAGGTTGATGAAGAAGGATCTACCTCCCAAGCAAACTATGCAGGGAGAGGGAGATCTTCAAGAGGAAGAGGCAGAGGAGGTAAGTCAGGTAGGGGGAGACCCTACAACTCATCACCATGTAACATTTGTGGATTGTCTAATCATACCACAGATGAATGTTACAAGAACTACAAGAATCAGAGAGGTAGAGGATTTCAAAGAGGAGGACACTCTCAAGGCAGAGGCAGATTCAATCAACACCACCAAGGCTACAATGGATACAACAATAAATACAACAACAACTACAATCACAACCACAATGGTAACAACCAAGGTGGATACAGAAATAGAAGGGATTACAACAACTACATAGAGGAGCAAGATGACTCCCTATTGATCATGAACATGACCTCCAAGGCAGGTACAAATGATGATCACTTATTTTATATTGACTTAGGTTGCTCTAACCATGTAGCTGGCAATGTGGCATTACTCTCTGACTTGGAAGAACCCAAGGGCAAGCATCAGGTACAAACAGCTGATGACACTAAACATTCTGTTGTAAAGATTGGAAATGTGAAGACATGTGATGGTAACCAGAACCTACTGAGTAGAGTACTCTATGTACCAACAATCACCAAGAATCTAATGAGTGTTGGTCAGATTGTGGAGAAAGGGTTGCAGGTCAGATTCACACAACATGGAGCATATGTGGAGGACCCAAAGCATGGATTCAAGAGGATAGCCAAGGGAGAAAAATCAGGTAGATTATTTACTTTTGAGCTTGAAGACACCAAAAATATTGCATTATACAATTACAAGGATCAAACACTCTCAGAGTTAGAGATATGGCACAAAAGGCTTGGACATATAGGTGAGAGAACCATTAAGCAAATGTGCAGGGATCAATGTGTGCTTGGGATACCTAATGTATCCAAGCAACACATGATTTATAAGTGTGGAGCATGTCAATTTGGTAAGTCTCACAGGTTGCCATATTCAAAGAAAGGTTCCATGCATGAAGACTATCTAGACTTGGTACACACAGATGTTTGGGGACCTAGCAAGGACCCCTCCATATCAGGATCAAGGTACTATGTATCTTTTATTGATGACTATAGCAGGTGGACAATTTTATACTTTATGAAGCATAAGGATGAAGTATTTAATTGTTTCAAAAGGTATCTTGCACTTGTTGAAAACCAGACAGGTAGAAGATTAAAAAGACTAAGGTCAGATGGTGGAGGAGAGTACTTCTCCAATGATTTTGAAGATTTCTTGCAGGAAAGAGGCATCAAGAGGGAGATTACCACTAGGTACTCACCTGAACAGAATGGTGTAGCTGAAAGGAGAAATAGACTCATTGTGGAAACAGCCAGGTCTATGCTAAATGAGAAGAATTTGCCAAATTATCTTTGGGCAGAAGGAGTATCCACTGCCACTTACCTCATAAACAGGTTGCCATCCAAATCACTTGATGGCATGACACCATATGAAGCTTGGCATGGTAAGAGACCATCTCTGGATCATTGCAAAATATTTGGTTGTGTTGCATATGTGCATATACCTTCACAGGTAAGAGGGAAGCTAGACCCTAAAGCTGAAAAATGCATTTTCATTGGTTATGATTTAAACCAAAAGGGATACAGATTCTACAACCCAATAAACAAAGGTTTCAAGGTAAGCAGAGATGTCATCTTTGATGAGAATGACTCATGATATGAAAATGAGTGCAGGAAGGTTAGTCTACCATATGATATAGAAGAAGATTTTCCAAAGCTAACCAAGCAGGAACCAATCAAGGAAGAGGACTCAAATTCAGAAGATGAAGACACAATTAACCTTGAAGAATTCAAGGCTTGGAAATCCAAAGGGAAGCTAAAGATGAAGAAGCTAGAGGATTTACCAGAATCCTCAACTCAAGCACTAAGGAGATCTCAAAGAGAGAGTAAGAAGCCAAACAGATTTGGGTATGCCACTTCTCTTGTAACCAAGCATTCTGTATATCTTGCCAAGGATCTCTTGAATGAAGAACCAGGTACATTTGAAGAAGCAATTACAAAACCAGAATGGAAGGAAGCAATGGATGAAGAAATGGAAGCTCTCAAGGAGAGTGACACTTAGGACTTGGTACCCAAGAAGGAGTCTATGAAAGTTATAGGATCCAGATGGATCTATAAGCTAAAGAGGAACTCAGATGGTACAATAAACATGTATAAAGCTAGGTTGGTAGCCAAGGGTTTTGCACAAACCCAAGGCATTGATTATGAGGAGACATTTTCTCCTGTAGCCAAGATGCCAACTATCAGAATTTTGGTGAGTGTAGCTGCATCCAAGAATTGGAACATGTACCAATTGGATGTGAAGAATGCATTCTTGAATGGATGGATCTCAGAAGAAGTCTACATGTCACAACCACCTGGCTATGAAGACCCCATGAAGGTAAATCATGTTTGTAAATTGAAGAAGGCTCTGTATGGTTTAAAGCAGGCACCTAGAGCATGGAATTACAGATTGACAACCTATCTACAAGATCAAGGATTCATAATGAGTAAAGCAGATACATCATTGTTTATCAAGAGGAACAATTCAGAGGTAATCTATCTTTGTGTCTATGTTGATGACATCATCATTACAGGGAATGATGTTCAGGGAATTAGGCACATTAAAGGACAGATGATGAAAGAATTCAAGATTAATGATCTTGGATTATTGAAATACTTTCTAGGTCTTGAGTTGGTGTACACAGATGTAGGTATATATATTACTCAAAAGAAATACATACAGGATATGGTCAAGAAGTTTGGTTTGCAGGAAGCTAAAGTCTCAAGCACTCCAATGGAAGTCAACCATAAGCTTAGTGCTCATGAAGGGGAAGAACTTCAAGACATCACAGGTTACCAAAGCATGGTAGGAAGTTTGAATTATGCTACTTTGACAAGAATTGACATAGCCTATGGTGTAAGTGTACTTAGCCAATATATGCACAAACCTAGAGTACCTCATTTAGAGGCAGCAAAGAAGATCATGAAGTATCTTAAAGGAACTCAAAGTCATGGTTTGTATTTTCCATACACATCAGATATTGATCTTAAAGTGTATTCAGATGCAGATTGGGCAGGTTGCAAGGATGACAGGAGAAGCACATCAGGATATATTTGTTTTGCAGGTGATAAGCCTATTTCTTGGTCATCCAAGAAACAACCCACAGTAGCTTTGTCATCTACTGAAGCAGAGTATAGAGGGTTAGCTAATGCTACCCAGGAAGCTATCTCGTTGAAGCTTTTATATTCAGAATTGGGACTATTCACAAGGCCACCAATCATATTTGGTGATAACACAAGTTCTCTACATCTTGCAGCTAATCCAGTTTATCATGCTAGGACAAAACACATAGAGGTTCATTACCACTATGTGAGGGAGAAATTACTTAGCAAGGATATTCAATTTAGTTATGTATCTACTAATATACAATGTGCAGATTTGCTTACAAAAGCATTGGATGGAAGTAAACTATGCAGGTTTAAATCCATGATTGGATTACAGGATATCATTGAAGACTAAAGATGAAGACTCAAGCAAGTGTTTGGCTTGAGGGGGAGCTGTTGGTGCATTTCAAGCCTTCACACTTGGTTTGGAACATTGAAGGTTAATTTGGAACCTTGGAAACACATTCTACTTGAAGGATTAATCACTTAAGGTCATGTGAACTTGTGCTTACAAGTTCTTACTCATTTACCTATTGTAAAAGTCTATTTGACTTGGCATTCACTTGTAATCACCACCTACTTGATTAGTCGTGAAATTTGGAAGGTATGAATGGAGAGAATATCTCCATATTCTTAGATGAGAGATTTGAGGGAGCCTACATTTGAATTTCAAATTCAAATCATAGAAACCACTTATATAAAAGCTATGCAAAAAGTCGCGGGTGTATGTCATCAGATCTATCACTTTCCCGAGGCATTCTACTCTTGTATCTTTGTGTGTGATAGTGCTAATTCATAGCGTACACCACAACACCTCAATTAGCTATGCTTGTCATGCTAATGAGCTTGTACATTCATATCAATCAATAGATATATTCATAGTTTACATCTCTGATTGTCTGTGTCATCTTCTTCAAGTCTGGCAACTTCAAAGAAGCATATCTCAAGATCTACTGAACCAAATTGGATGATTCAAAGCTTGTTGGAACCCGCTCAAAGTATTCTACAACATTACAAAGTTTCAAGTCATTTCATTCAGTCATTTGGGAGAAATTGCAGTCGAAGTAGTCTCTGGTATTTTTCTGTGTAGCTCCTAAAAAGTCGGGGATGTCTCTGATTTTGCTAAAGATCATTCTCAGTGCATAGTTTATCAATTGGAGTGATTTAACTTGCAAATGGTAGCTTATTAAGTTAGTTTAATACTCCGAGAAGGAATTTGTCCAATTGTAAGTGTGCTGGTCACACTGAGCATAAGACTGAGTAGGTATCATTACAGGAATAGAAAGTTTTTTGGATTTGTGAAGGTTCAAAATCATCTGTTTTGATTTGATCATTACACAAATCATTTCCAAAGCACATATAAAGTTTCTTTGCATTATTTGGAAGCTAAGCAAGTGTACTAAGCATATCTGAAGCTAAGGAGGGCTGGAGCAAAGCAGGTTTAGCAGCTCCAACTCCATCTCTTGATTGCATCCAACCATCACTCCCAACAAGATGTACCCTGAGACGCGCCGCGTCGCGTCGCACTGTGCCGCCTTCAAAAGTAAAAACTAAAAGTTATGTTAAATTTAAGGAGAGAGAACTTGAGTAAAAACTCCAAGAAAGAGTGTAGTGGTAAAAGTGCTTCCCTTGAAAGTAGGAGGTTGTGGGTTCAAATCCTCCCACCTTAGGGACTCTAAACCACTCTATTGCTACTCAAAATTAAAATTGCCTCGCGCATGGCCAACGGCTGCCAACAGTCGCCAAGGGAGCCTTCGGTGCCAATGTTGCCAATGTATTGCCTAAGTTCTTTGCCTTAGTCGATGCCTTAGTCGACGCCTTAGTCGACGCCTTAGTCGATGCCTTAGTCGATGCCTTGGAGTAAGCCGAAGGAGTAAACGTAAGTGTAAACGTAGGTGAAAACGTAGGTGAAAACGTAGGTTCTGGTTCTGGAACTGGAACTGGAACTGGAACAGAAACAGAAACCGGAACAGGAACAGGAACAGGAATTGGAATCGAAAACGAAAACAAAACCCTCCGTATGGACGCGTGTAGAGCTCTGATACCAATGTTGTCAGGATCTTGGTCACGCGCATACAGAAGTTACACATACAGAAAACACACAGAGAATAGACGCAACAAGAGACGAGACAGAACGCAGTATTGGGTGCAATCTCCCCCCATGCACTCTGTTCCGACAGTCCACAGAGTGCATGTATTTATAGGACTTTTGATTACGTTGAAAATAGTGGTTACATGAGGGCGGCTTCGAAAAGCAGGCGTGAAAATAAGAGTTGGTAACTTTTACACAAAGCCATTGCTTTGAATAACAGAAACTGTGGTCTACAACGACCCTTATTCTAACCATTACTTTTCTAACCATAGAGCCTTCTATGCAGGTTTATTTACAAGCTAAATAATAATTATTTGGATTATTGATGTGCGCCCTTTCACGCCTTGCATGCTCCTCACGAACCTTCAGCTGCTATATCAAAAACATCAAAAACATATTAATACATTAATAATATAACACTTTCACAATGCCTTGTTCAATAATATACAACACATGTCTTCATAGGCACTTGGAGGCTACACATGCATGTCTTCATAGATATGTCTGCTTTGCTCTCACGAGCTAGAGGTGGTACAGGGGTCTTGAAAATTAAAAAAAAAAGGAAAAAAAACAATGTTAAAATATCATAAAAAATATTGAATTATAATAAGAAAAGATACCTTTATGTAGAAAACTCTCTTCTTGTAAATCATGTGGCAAGAGATCCTTACTATGGCTAGTGGTTAAGCATATGGATCTTGTTTTTGAATTCACATCAAGCATGTGTACATACTCATGCATGAAAACCCCTAAGGTATCAAACATAACTTTTCCCTTTGTAAAATTCTTTATGAGAGAAAGTTTCTTCTCTTCCTCGTTACTACGATCCATCATATTTGTACATAAAAAAAATGGATAAAAAATATATACATATACATACATAAACACACGCACACACACACACACACACACTATATATATATATATATATATATATATATATATATATATATATATATATATATATATATATATATATATATATATATATATATATATATATATATATATATATATATATATATATATAGTGTGTGTGTGTGTGTATATATGGATATGAATGCATGTGTTTGTGTGTATGTGTGTGCATGTGGGTGTGCATGTGTGTACGCATATATGTGTGTGTATATGCATGTGTCTATGCATTTATGTGTGTATATATGCATGTGTGTATGTATGCACGTATGTGTGTGTATATGTGTGCATGCATGTGTGTGTATGTATGCATGTATGACTTCATATATGCGTGTATATATATCTGTGTATGTATATGTATGTATATGATTGTATATGTGTGTTTATATGCATGTCTAGGTACATGTATGTGTTTGTATTTGTGTGTATGTGTGTTTATGCATGTGTGTGTGTGTATGTATGTATGTGTGTTTATGCATATGTGTGTGCATGCATGTGTATGTATGTAAGCATATGCATGTGTATGAATGTGTGTGTATGTATGTATGTGAGTCTATGTGTGTGCTCCTATGTGTGTATGTATATGTGTATGTATGTGTATGTGTATGTGTGTGTATATGTGTATGTGTGTGTATATGTGTATGTGTGTGTATGTTTGTGTACATATGTGTGCATATGTTCATGTGTTTCTATAAATGTGTATGTATGTATGCATATGCATGTGCATGTATGTGTGTGTGCATCTATGCATGTGTGCATCTATGTGTGTGTATGTATATGTGTATGTATTTGTATGTGTGTATGTGTATGTGTGTATGTGTATGTGTGTATGTATATGTGCATGTATATGTCTGTGTATGTGTATGTGTGTGTATGTGTGTGGATGTATATATGCAGGTATGTGTATATGTGTAAATCCATGTACACATATACTTATGTATGCATGTCTGTATGTATGCATGTCTATATGTATGCATGTCTGTATATATGCATGTCACTATCTCCATGTGTGTGTCTATGTGTGTATGTGCATGTGTGTGTATGTGTATATGTGTGTTTCTATGTGTGTGTATGTACATGTGTGTATGTGTATGTGTCTATGTGTGTATGTACGTGTGTGTGTGTATGTGTATGTGTGTGTATGCTTGTGGATGTATATGTGTATGTGTATGTGTGCATGTGCGTGTATGCATATGTGTGTGTATTTGTCTATGCATGTGTGTATTTGTGTATGTGTATGTGTATGTATATGTGTGTGTATGTGTATATGTGTGTATGTGTATATGTGTGTATGTATGTACATATATACTTCTATATTAATGTGTGTGTATGTATGCATGTGAGTGCATATATGTGTATGTAGATGTGTATATGTGTGTGTCTATGTATATGTATGTACATGTGTGTTTATGTGTATGTGTATGTGTGCTAATGAAGGTAGATGTACATGTGTTTTTATGTGCATGTGTATGTGTGTATATGTATGCGTATGTGTATGTGTGTGTATGTGTATGTGTGTGTATACATGTGTATGTATATGTGTGTGTATGACTCCATTTGTGTCTGTATGTGTGAATGTACATGTATGCATATGTGTGTGTAAGACTATGTGTGTATGCATGTGTGTATATATGCATGTTATGAATATGCCTGTGTATAGATTTGTTTTGTATGCATGTGAGTGTATATGTGTGTCTCTGCATATGCATATGCATGTGTCTATGTGTGTATGTAGGTGTGTGTGTGTCTATGTGCATGTGTATCTATGTATATGTGTGTCTATGTGTGTATGTATATTTTTTCGTACGTGTACATACTGCATATGTGTGTGTATGTATTTGAGTGTCTCCATATGTGTGTGTGTATGTGTATGTGCATGTATGCATGTGTATATGTATGTATATATGTATGTATGTATGTATACATATGCATGTGTGTGTATGTATGCTTATTTGCATATGTGTGTGTATGTATGTGTGTATGTGTATGTATGTGTGTATTTGTGTGTATGTATATGTGTGTGTATGTGTATGTGTATGTGTGTGTATGCATGTGTATATATGTGTGTATGTGATGTTATTTCTGTGTATGTATATGTGTGTGTATGTGTACATCTACATATGCATGTGTGTATGTATGTATGCATATATTTGTATATGCATGTGTATGTTTATATGCATGTGACTATATGTATGTGTGTGTATTCGTATATGTGTGTGCCTATGTGTATTCATGTACACGTGTGTGTATGTGTATATGTGTGTGTCTATTTGTGTGTATGTACATGTGTGTATGTGTATGTGTCTTCATGTTTCTAAGTATATCTTTGTGTATGTGTATGTGTGTGTATGTGTATGTGTGTGTATGCATGTGTATATATATGTGTATGTGCTAGTACGTTTGTGTGTATGGGTATGTGTGTGCATCTTTGTGTGTGTATACGTGTGTGTATATATGTGTGTATATGTCTATGTATGTGTGTCTATGTGTGTATGTATATGTGTGTGTTTGTGTATATGTGTATGTGTGTGTATGCATATGTCTGTATGCGTATGTGTCTACGCATGTGTATATATATGTGTGTATTGTTGGGAGTGATGGTTGGATGCACTCAAGAGAATGAGTTGATGCTGCAAATCTTGCTTCACACCAGCCCTCCTTTGATTCCAGATATGCTTAGTAGACTTCTTGTGCTTTCAAATGATACCAAAATATTCTATGTGTACTTTGGAAATGAGTTGAGTAATGATTAGATCAAAACAGACTACTTGTGACCATAAGATCCAAGAAAACTTGCTATTTCTGTAATGACACCTGCTCAGTCTTTCACTTAGTATGACCAGTACACTTACAATTGATCTAATTCCTTCTAGACATATTCAATTAGCTTTACAAGCTACCCTTTGCAAGTGAAATGAGAGAAAATAACAAATCACACTCAGAGAAATCACTTTAGCAAAATAAGGTACACCCCCGACTTTTTAGGAGACTTACAGTCACAGACCAGTGTACACTTCGAGCGCGATTTCTCAGTGATGGCTGATCCAATGATCTTTAAATTTTGTTTGCATGTAGTGTACTTTGAGCTTAATCCAATGCATTTTGAATCATCCAATTTAGTTCAGTAGATCTTGAGATATGCTCTGTTAAAGTTGACAGACTTGAGGTATATGACTCAGAGAAACCAGAGTTGAGAAATGTGAATGTATCTATTGATTAATGTAAATGTACAAGCTCATTAGCATGACAAGCATAGCTAGATGAGGTATTGTGGTGTAGGCTAATATGTAGCTCTAACACACATAGAGATACAGTAGTAGAATGCCTCGGGAAATGAGCTCTAAGTGAAGAACTACAGCCCGCGAGTTTTTTCTCATCTTTTATAGGAGTTGATTGGTCATTTGAATTTGAAATTCAAATTGAAGCTCCCTAAAATCTCTCCACTAAACGTAGGGAGATATTCTCTCCATTACATCAACCTCTTTTTCCACGAATACTCCAAGTAGGTGTGATTACATGATATTCCAAGTCACAATGACTTTTATATTGGGTAAAAAGAAAATTAGAACTCATAAGCATGAGTTTCTATGACTCATTCTTCAAGTAATATCTTTTTGAATTAATCCAAGCTAAGCTTCCAAGGTCCAAGCTTTATGTGAAGTCTTCAAGGTACAAATCAAAGCCAAGTGTGAAGGCTTGATTTACACCAACAACTCCCCCTCAAGCCAAACACTTTGGCTCAAGTCTTCATTTCTAGTCTTCAATTACTTCCTGCAATCCAATCATGGATTTAAATCTGCATAGCTTGCTTCCATCCATTGCTTTTGTGAGCAAATGTGCACATTGCATATTAGTAGACACATAAGACAATTGAATATCTTTGCTAAGCAACTTCTCCCTCACATAGTGGTAATGAACCTCTATGTGTTTTGTGCTAGCATGATAAATTGGATTAGCTGCAAGGTGAAGAGAGCTTGTGTTATCACCAAAGATGATTGGTGGCCTTGTGAATAGACCTAACTTTGTATACAAAAGTTTTAACCAAATAGCTTCTTGAGTGGCATTTGCTAGCCCTCTATACTCTACCTCAGTAGATGACAAAGCTACTGTAGGTTGTTTCTTGGATGACCAAGAAATAGGTTTATCACCTGCAAAACATATGTATCTTGATGTGCTCCTCCTGTCATCCTTGCATCCTGCCCAATCTGCATCTAAATACACTTTAATATCAATGTCTGATGTATAAGGAAAGTACAAACCATGATTCTGAGTTCCCTTTAGGTACTTCAATATTTTCTTTGCTGCCTCTAAGTGAGGTACTCTTGGTTTGTGCATAAATTGGCTAAGCACACTTACACCATATGCTATATCAATCCTGGTTAAGGTAGCATAATTGAGACTACCTACCATACTTTGGTAACCTGTAATGTCTTGCAATTCTTCTCCTTCATGAGCACTGAGTTTATGGTTGACCTCCATAGGAGTGATTGAGACTTTAGCATCCTGTAAATTAAATTTCTTGACCATATCCTGAATGTATTTTTTCTGAGTAATAAAGATACCTGAATTAGTGTAGACCAATTCAAGTCCTAGAAAATACTTCAATAGTCCAAGATCATTGATCTTGAATTCCTGCATCATCTGTCCTTTGATGTGTCTAATTCCCTGAACATCATTTCCTGTAATAATGATGTCATCAACATAGACACATAAGTATATTACCTCTGTACTACTTCTCTTTATGAATAAAGAAGTGTCTGCTTTACTCATCACAAATCCTTGGTCTTGGAGATAAGTTTTCAACCTGTAATTCCATGCTCTAGGTGCCTGCTTCAAACCATATAGAGCCTTCTTCAATTTACAAACATGATTTACATTATTGGGATCTTCATAGCCAGGTGGTTGTGACATGTAGACTTCTTCAGATATCCATCCATTCAAGAATGCATTCTTCACATCCAATTGGTACATGTTCCAATTCTTGGATGCAGCTACACTCACCAAAATTCTGATTGTTGGCATCTTGGCCACAGGAGAAAATGTCTCCTCATAATCAATGCCTTGGGTTTGTGCAAAACCCTTGGCTACCAATCTAGCTTTATACCTGTTTATTGTACCATCTGAGTTCCTCTTGAGTTTGTAGATCCATCTGGATCTTATCACCTTCATAGATTCTTTCTTGGGTACCAAGTCCCAAGTATCACTCTCCTTGAGAGCTTCCATTTCTTCATCCATTGCTTCTTTCCATTCTGGTTTAGTAATTGCTTCTTCAAATGAACCTGGTTCTTCATTCAGGAGATCCTTTGCAAGATATATAGAATGCTTAGTTACAAGAGAAGTATCATACCCATATCTGATAGGCTTCTTACTTTCTCTCTGAGATCTCCTCATAGCTTGAGTTGAGGATTCTGGTATATCCTCTAGCTTCTTCATCTTCATCTTTCCTTTGGACTTCCATGCCTTGAATTCCTCAAGGTTGATTGTGTCTTCATCTTCTGAGCTTGAGTCTTCTTCCTTGATTGGTTCCTGCTTGGCTAGCTTTGGAAAATCTTCTTCCATATCATAAGGTAGACTAACCTTCCTGCATTCATTCTCATACCACGAGTCATTTTCATCAAAGATGACATCTCTGCTTACCTTGAAGCCTTTGTTTGAGGGGTTGAAGAATCTGTACCCTTTCTGGTTCAAATCATAACCAATGAAGATACATTTTTCAGCCTTAGGGTCTAGCTTTCCCCTTACCTCTGAGGGAATATGCACATATGCAACACAACCAAAGATTTTGCAATGATCCAAAGATGGTCTCTTACCATGCCAAGCTTCATAGGGTGTCATTCCATCAAGTGACTTTGATGGCAATCTGTTAATGAGATATGTGGCAGTAGATACACTCTCTGCCCAAAGATAATTTGGTAATTTCTTTTCATTAAGCATAGACCTAGCTGTTTCTACAATGAGTCTATTCCTTCTTTCAGCTACCCCATTTTGTTCAGGTGAGTACCTTGTAGTAATCTCCCTCTTGATGCCTCTTTCCTGCAAGAAGTCTTCAAATTCATTGGAGAAGTACTCTCCACCACCATCTGACCTTAGTTTCTTCAAATGTCTACCTGTTTGATTTTCAACTAGTGCAAGATACCTTTTGAAACAATTAAATACTTCATCTTTGTGCTTCATATAGTATAACACAGTTCACCTGCTATAGTCATCAATGAAGGACACATAGTACCTTGATCCAGATATGGATTGTTCCTTGCTAGGTCCCCAAACATCTGTATGCACCAATTCCAGATAATCTTCATGCATAAAACCATTCTTTGTACAGGGCAATCTGTGTGACTTACCAAATTGACAAGCTCCACACTTATATATCATGTGTTGCTTGGATACATTAGGTATCCCAAGCACACATTGATCCCTGCACATTTGTTTTAAGGTTCTCTCACCAATGTGACCTAACCTCTTGTGCCAAATCTCCAATTCTGATAGTGTTTGATCCTTATAATTGTACAAAGCAATATTCTTAGTGTCTTCTAGTTCAAAAGTAAACAATCTACCTGATTTTTCTCCCTTGGCTATTCTTCTGAATCCATGTCTTGGATCCTCCACATATGCTCCATGTTGATTGAACCTTACCTGTAAACCTTTTCCACAATCTGACCTACACTCATTAGGTTCTTAGTGATTGTTGGACCATATAAGACTCTGCTCAATAGATTCTGATTACCATCACTAGTTTTGACATCACCAATTTTCACAACTAAATGTTTAGTATCATCACCTGTCTGCACTTGATGCTTGCCTTTGGGTTCTTCCAAATCAGAAAGTAATGCCACATTGCCAGCTACATGATTAGAGCATCCTGAATCAATATAGAATAAATGATCATCATTGATACCTGACTTAGAAGTCATATTCATGATCAATAGGGAGTCATCTTGCTCCTCTGCATAATTGTTGTAGTCCTTCCTATTTTTGTATCCACCTTGATAGTTGCCATGGTTGTTGTAATTGTTGTTGTAATTATTGTTGTAGCCATTGTAGCCTTGATTTTGGTTGAACCTGCCTCTGCCTTGGGAGTATCCTCCTCTTTGATGGCCTCTTCCTCTTTGGTTCTTATAATTTCTGTAGCACTCATCTGTGGTATGGTTATTCAATCCACAAATGTTGCATGGGGATTGGTTATAGGGTCTCCCCCTACCTGACTTACCTCCTTTGCCTCTACCTCTTGAAGATCTACCTCTCCCTGCATAGTTTGCTTGGGAGGTAGAGCCTTCTTCATCAACCCTCTTACTTTTACCCTTATCTTTAACCTTCTTATCAGTGTATAGGGCAGAGGGGTTGTTACCTTTTGA
Source organism: Ceratopteris richardii (assembly GCA_020310875.1). Classification (NCBI taxonomy): domain Eukaryota; kingdom Viridiplantae; phylum Streptophyta; class Polypodiopsida; order Polypodiales; family Pteridaceae; genus Ceratopteris; species Ceratopteris richardii. The sequence goes on along the minus strand of CM035424.1, from coordinate 85,267,595 downwards.
TTGCTCTCCATTCTTTGTAATCTTTGCTTCATGTGTAAAGAGTTGTCCAATCAGAGTTGTTAGATCAGGTGCTTGGATGTCCATGTATAAGTCCATTGCTGTGGTAAAGCTCTCCCATTTGTCATCTGCCTTTAATCCATTGATTACTTGTCTGACTATTTGCTCTTCCTCAATCTCCTCTCCAACACTTGCAAGTTGGTCTGCAATGTCTTTGACCTTAGTGACAAAATCTGAGACTGATTGCTTTGATTGCTTCCTAAGTGTAGTAAACTCAATCCATAGCTGATTCTTTCTGGCTCTTGTGCTTGATGAAAAATATGTTGACAAGGTTTCCCAAGTCTCTTGGGAAGTCTTGCAATTCCTTATGTGAGGTAAAAGGAAATCAGAAATAGAGTTAAGAAGATATGACCTTGCCAAAGCATCTTTTGCACACCATGTGTTGAGTCTCTCTTGCTCTTCCTTGGTGGGTAGGCCTCTAGCTTTGAATGAGGGTAATTCCTCATCTCCTGAAATGAATCCAAACAAGATCCTTCCTTGTAGATAGGTCTTCATTCTCAGAGACCAAGCTTGGTAGTTTTTCCTGTCTAGTTTGTCAATGAAGGAAGGGAAACCATCACCCATGTTACCTTATTTGCTCTGATACCACTGTTGGGAGTGATGGTTGGATGCACTCAAGAGAATGAGTTGATGCTCCAAATCCTGCTTCACACCAGCCCTCCTTTGATTCCAGATATGCTTAGTAGACTTCTTGTGCTTCCAAATGATACCAAAATATGCTATGTGTACTTTGGAAATGAGTTGAGTAATGATTAGATCAAAACAGACTACTTGTGACCATAAGATCCAAGAAAACTTGCTATTTCTGTAATGACACCTGCTCAGTCTTTCACTTAGTATGACCAGTACGCTTACAATTGATCTAATTCCTTCTGGACATATTCAATTAGCTTTACAAGCTACCCTTTGCAAGTGAAATGAGAGAAAATAACAAATCACACTCAGAGAAATCACTTTAGCAAAATAAGGTACACCCCCGACTTTTTAGGAGACTTACAGTCACAGACCAGTGTACGCTTCGAGTGCGATTTCTCAGTGATGGCTGACACAATGATCTTCAAATTTTGTAGGCATGTAGTGTACTTTGAGCTTAATCCAATGCACTTTGAATCATCCAATTTAGTTCAGTAGATCTTGAGATATGCTCTGTTAAAGTTGACAGACTTGAGGTATATGACTCAGAGAAACCAGAGTTAAGAAATGTGAATGTATCTATTGATTAATGTAAATGTACAAGCTCATTAGCATGACAAGCATAGCTAGATGAGGTATTGTGGTGTAGGCTAATATGTAGCTCTAACACACACAAAGATACAGTAGTAGAATGCCTCGGGAAATGAGCTCTAAGTGAAGAACTACAACCCGCGAGTTTTTTCTCATCTTTTATAGGAGTTGATTGGTCATTTGAATTTGAAATTCAAATTGAAGCTCCCTAAAATCTCTCCACTAAAAGTAGGGAGATATTCTCTCCATTACATCAACCTCTTTTTCCACGAATAATCCAAGTAGGTGTGATTACATGATATTCCAAGTCACAATGACTTTTACAATGGGTAAAAAGAAAATTAGAACTCATAAGCATGAGTTTCTATGACTCATTCTTCAAGTAATATCTTCATGAATTAATCCAAGCTAAGCTTCCAAGGTCCAAGATTTATGTGAAGTCTTCAAGGTCCAAATCAAAGCCAAATGTGAAGGCTTGATTTACACCAACATGTATGGATGTGTATAAATGTGTGTATGTATGTGTGTATGTGAGTGTATGTGGGTGCATATGTGTATATGTGTGTCTCTTATGTGTGTTTATTTATCCACATGAGTGTATGTGTGTGTGTTTAGGTCTATGTGTATGTATATATGTGTGTGTATCTCTATGTGTGTGTATGCATGAGTGTATGTGTGTGTGCCTATGTGTCCATGTATGTACATATCTGAATGTGTATGTGGAACAATGCTAGTATTGCAATGTCTCTCACTCTCTCTCTCTCTCTCTGTCTCTTGAGCTCCATTCGTTAGAGTGATTCACAAATGTGGTAGAAGAAATCTTTTTTTTTTTGTTTTTGTATTTGTATTCCATTGCTTATGTGATGCTTTTGCATCACAAGAAGTTTGGAAACATCGTTTGGAGCATCACTAATGTGCAACACTCTTAGACATGGTATTTTTTTTTCATTGCATAAGCAACCATCATCATTGCGTATGTGACTCACCTCTGTTTTTCTTGAGTGTCGCTTATGAAATGTTGCCTATAAATAGAATTGCATAAGTGCTATGCTTTTTTTTTTAATTGGGGGTGTCGCTATGCCCCCTTATTCCTTGTAGTGTTCCCACTCTAGCCATTCTACCCTACAATAAAGCATCTCCCTTCTAGCAAATTGGATGTATTGAAGAGTCTTTTGGGTTTTGATCAAAATATTTTGAGTTCTTTTAACTAACACAATCCAACTCTTGTTTTAGAGAAGAGCATTCTATGAAAGTTTGCTTCTAGGCTAGGGTGATCTCATGTCAAATCGATAGGGGGGGGGGGGGGTCGTAGGATTGGCATGGAACTAGGGGGCATTCTTCAAAGTAGGAAGAAACTAGAAAAAGAGAAACATTGGATAGATATGAGTGATCACAAGCTCCATACTCTAGGTATTGAGGGAAGGAATGCAATTATTATATTCTATGAAACATAATGTCTATCTAGAATCTCTTTTCCAAAATTCTCTTCAACTTGCAGGTTAGAGAAAGAGAAACCACTTTCGTCTTTGATCTCTACGAGGTCATTATGAAGCTTAACATGGTCCCATATGTCATTCTCAAGCCCATCAATAACATGGCCTATTTGTTCCCATGTAGCTGAATAATTTTTTACCGTGCCAAAATCCCCACAAAGGATAAAATGTGTCAAAAGAAAGTCCAACATTTGTGAGGTGGCAAGTATGTTTGTGCTAAGAATAAGTGCATACACCAAGGTAATGTTGACCTGCAAGGCGGCTTTAAATGTACAAGCCACCAAATGGTTGTTCACACCCACATAGGTTTTTACAAGGAATTGTATACAATTTTGCTTAACACAAATGGCACACATGAGATGTAGAACTTTTCTTTAAGTCCGAAGAAAAGGTCATTCCTACCATTCCTAATCTCTTGAAGACGTATAAACTCTAGGTTCATGTTTTTATCTTTAATTAGTTGTCCGAAAATTGTGGAACTTGAGGAGGAAGTTAGTCCATGACCATTAAAACAAAAGACTATCATTTTTTTGTGGATTTAACCTCTATGTAATGGGTTCTTGGCCCTCTTCTTCTTGTTTCTCTCTTCCTTTCTCCCTCTTGAGGTAGATGGATCTTTCCATATCAGTTTACCTGTAGAGATCTCCTCAAGGGGCACATTGGACTTTACCGTTTATTGAAAGCCTTATTTGTGAACGAGTCCAGGACCCCTTCGGGGATTTCCGACCCAATGATCAAGCTTTCATTATTAGGATTTTCTTCCTCATGGTGAGTCCATCCTCTTAACTTATGCTATGTCCCTTGATGTTTTACTTTACTCGTCGATTAGAAACTTCAACAATTTATTCAATTCTTTGAGGTAGTCCATTTGATTAACTTGCTTTTCCAAGTTATAGAAAATATTTTTCCCCTGAGTTGAATAAGAGGGCCTAATTGCACTCCTTCCCTTGCGGCCTATTTTCCCTTTGTTTCTCACTTTAGTATATCCTTCTAGCTTAGGGTGTAGAAATTAAGCCCCTTGAACCTTCTACGGATCCTCCGATCCGTTTTTAGGCTCAGAAGGACCATAACTTGGGATCTTAGAGTCTTTGATGTAACTAGTCCGTTCATTCGCCTTTTATAACAATTTTCATTATGATGGGAACATCATTGTTTAAATCTGGATTCGATCTCAAATCGAATGGGTGAGCTCAATAAAAGATGCACAATCACATTAAATGGAAATTTAATTTGTAATCGAATTAATTCAATTTTCCAAATTTACGCGTGCTACGAACCTCCATAGATTATATGGGTCAAGCGACAGGTCAACAGCAAGAGAAAATATGGCAGCTGTGATAATTTCAACGCCGTAATGATTCAACCTCCTGCTTTTACCAAATGAATGATGGCCTTACCCAAAGATTCAAGGCTAAGAGATACCCAAATTTAAAGTGAAAAAAAAAAGGACTTGTCTGCTGATTGCTTTAATAAAGTGTATCGCACTGACATAGTCTTTGACTCCACTCATACCAAAGAAGAATGTAACAACTAATAAGTAAAGAAAAAGTTTATCTTTTCTGAAAAGCTTGTTCCATCTAATGTTCTCTATGTTGATGCAGTCAATGTACAGTCTGCAATGACTAGATATCTTTCAATCTTACAGCAATGCGACTCGTAAGGTAACAAGACTGAGAAGTAAGCTTGCGCTCAATCATTACAGAGGATAAAATTTTTGACCGTGTATATGTGTGTGTATATATGTGTGTATATGTCTATGTATGTGTGTCTATGTGTGTATGTATATGTGTGTGTATGTGTGTATGTGTATGTGTGTGTATGCATATGCCTGTATGCGTATGTGTCTATGCATGTGTATATATATGTGTGTATGGATGTGTATAAATGTGTGTCTGTATGTGTGTATGTGAGTGTATGTGGGTGCATATGTGTATATGTGTGTCTCTTATGTGTGTTTATTTATCCACATGAGTGTATGTGTGTGTGTTTGGGTCTATGTGTATGTATATATGTGTGTGTATCCTTGTGTGTGTATGCATGAGTGTATGTGTGTGTGCCTATGTGTCCATGTGTGTACATATCTGAATGTGTATGTGGAACAGTGCTAGTATTGCGATGTCTCTCACCATCTCTCTCTCTCTCTTTGTCTCTTGAGCTCCATTCGTTAGAGTGATTCACAAATGTGGTGGAAGAAATCTTTTTTTTTTTTTTGTTTTTGTATTTGTATACCATTGCTTATGTGATGCTTTTGCATTGCAAGAAGTTTGAGAAGTAAGCTTGCGCTCCACATTGGCTTTTCAACAAAAGAAATATGTTGAAAATAACGTTAAGGATTAAAATGAAAATGACTGCTTTGTAACTTTACTCTCACCATGGCCGTAAGACTGCCGTTGAATTGTTCGTTCTGTCGTGCGACCAACCAAAATACCGATGATCATTATAGTACGTGAATATATATATATATATATATATATATATATATATATATATATATATATATATATATATATATATATATATATATATATATATCATGCATACATAAATACATACATACAAACGTGCTGTATGTACTTATATACATAGGTACTGCATATATACATCGATACGTATATATATATATATATATATATATATATATATATATATATATATATATATATATATATCATGCATGCATAAATACATTCATACACACATACATACAAACGTGCTGTATGTACTTATGTACATAGGTACTGCATATATACATCGATACGTACATATATATGTACTTATATACATAAGTACTGCATATACACATCGATAAATACATATGTACATACATATGTATGTACTTCAGCACAAACTCTATATATACATACTCTATATATGAATGTACGTAAGCACAAACATGTATACACTCAAACGTACATAAAAACGTAATGTATGTACTTTTACGAATGACGAGAACTTTTGCTCCTTATGAGAAAACGTATTTTCTATAAATGTTTCACTTGAACTATATAACGAGGGAGAATAAGAAAAGGGAAACAGTCCTTAATATTAGCCACATGGAACTTTTCACTGGCAATAAGTATTTAAGTATTTAGATATCAAATAATGCGCCAGTATTTGTTAAGAAGGCATTAATATGATTTCCCGTAATGATATGCGTGTCTCATGCATTGAAATGATCATGCTTCACATTCAATTCAATAGTAAGAGGCAATGCTAAATAAGAAAAAAATGATATGCGTGTCTCATGCATTGAAATGATCATGCTTCACATTCAATTCCATAGTAAGAGGCAATGCTAAATAAGAAAAAAAATTTCAACAACAAAGTAAGAGGCAATGCTAAATAAGAAAAAAATTTGAACAAACTTCCTATAGAAACTAGCCAACCCAAGAAAAGAACGAACATCATTGACTGATTGTGGTGTAGGCCATTCTACTATAACTCTAATCTTTTTCGGATCCACATGCACACCTTCATGTGAAATAATATGTCCTAAATATTCTAGCTTACGTTGAAAGAAGTAACTCTTTTCAGGATTAGCATAAAGTGTGTTCTCTTGGAACAAATAAAAAACTGTTTCAAGATGCTTTTCATGTTCACTATCATTCTTATTGTAAACAAGTATATCATCAAAGAATACAAGAACAAAAGCTTAGTAATCAAGAAAAATATTGTTCATCATTCGTGAAAATGTTGCAGGGGCATTAGTAAGTCCAAAGGGCATTACCATAAATTCATAATGGCCAGTTTGCGTTCTAAATAGAGTCTTAAAAATATCACTGTGTGTCATACGAATTTGATGGTAACCCGATTTTAGATCAATTTTACTAAAGACACGAGCTCCTCGTTACTTATCTAAGAGAGCATCTATTCGTGGAATAAGGTATATATTCTTTATTGTGATCTTGTTAAGGGCTCTATAATCAATGCACATGTGATAAGTTTTATTTTTCTTCTCTACTAAGAGAACTGGTGCACCAAATGGGGAAAAACTAGGCCTTATAAGTCCTTTCTGTAGTAGGTCTTTTACTTAATTTTATATTTCCTTTTGATGTAGTGCGTCATGCCTATAAGGTGCTTTATGAGGAGGAGAACTACCACGGACTAAGTCTATGCTATGGTCAAAGGATCCTCGAAATGGTGGGAGTTCAGAGGGATACTCAGACATAAAACAATCCTTATAAGTACTGATGAAAGGTGTATATGCATCAGGAAGTGTATGAGTATAATCATTGATGAAAGTGACAAAAACAATGCATGAGTTGAATCCTTTCCTAAATGCACGCTTTACGTGATTGTGACGAATCAATGGAAACGGCTGGAAATCATGTCGTGCACACAAAGTAATGATTTGACCTTTGAATTCAAAGTTAAAGGTATGAGTATGGTAGTCAATACATGGGTTATAATGATGACGAAAAAGCATACCTAGTATAACATCGTAAGATTGCAAAGGTGCAATGAAAAATGTCCGTGAATCAACATATGGGCCTATGCTAATTGTAACATCTTGCACTTCTCGTGTTACATTATAACGACTACCTTGAAATGCAGCTTTCACTTTATACAAGGAAGGAAACGTTTGTAATTTAAGTTCTTGTACTAATGAATGTGAAATGAAGTCATGTGAACTACCATCGTCATGTAGAATTTTATCTAGTTTGTTATTTATTGTACCCTGCATGCAAAGTAGAGAGTAAAGAGTGATATTGTTACCCAAGGTACTTAAGTCCTTCTTCAATGATTCCTCTATCCAAACAGGAGGAAGTTCTTCAGTATGGACCTCCATATTATGCAATTGAGCTGTAGCCGGCTTCATGTGAAGAGGTCGCAATCTGCACCTTATTTTTGTATGTCCAGGTTTACCACAATTCCAGCAAGTGATTCGTGGTCACTTCTGTTGGGCATCCACCGTTAAATTTTGAGGGGTAGATGGTTTGGATGGTTGGAGAGATGAACCAACAGGTGGAGTTGAGTACTTGGATTGTGGAGGACGAGAAAAACTATGGTAAGGTGGGGCATTAAAAGTACGCTTCATAGGAAATGTAGGTTTAACGTAAAGTGGTCGTAGGGTGTGAAGCTTAGCTTGGATTCCCACCTCCAAACCAACTACTGTCGTAAGGTTGTCTGCCTTAGTTTGTATCTTCTGGAGGACTTCATCATGTTGTCGGATCTCGTTCTGAGCTCCTCGAAGCTCATGCCGCAAAAGCTCTAGTTGCTGTTCAAGTGTTGCCTCAGGTAAAGGTGAATTACTATAATCCTCGATGGTGCTCTTGGACCTTTAAACTAGTTCTTTCCTCTCAGGATGTACCCTCAGGAAATGTACCTTAGCAGAAAAGTACCCTGTCTAGATGTACCCTAATGTACCCTGACAGGATGTACCCTGATGTACCTTGTCTGGGTGTACCCTGGTGTACCCTTGGAAGTGTACCCTCAGAAGTGTACCCTGAGAAGATGTACCCTGAGACGCGCCGCGTCGCGTCGCACTGTGCCGCCTTCAAAAGTAAAAACTGAAAGTTATGTTAAATTTAAGGAGAGAGAACGTGAGTAACAACTCCAAGAAAGAGTGTAGTGGTAAAAGTGCTTCCCTTGAAAGTAGGAGGTTGTGGGTTCAAATCCTCCCACCTTAGGGACTCTAAACCACTCTATTGCTACTCAAAATTAAAATTGCCTCGCACGTAGCCAACGGTCGCCAAGGGAGCCTTGGGTGCCAATGTTGCCAATGTATTGCCTAAGTTCTTTGCCTTAGTCGACGCCTTAGTCGACGCCTTAGTCGATGCCTTGGAGTAAGCCGAAGGAGTAAATGTAGGTGTAAACGTAGGTGAAAATGTAGGTTCTGGTTCTGGAACTGGAACTGGAACTGGAACAAAAATAGAAACCGGAACAGGAACAGGAACAGGAATCGGAATCGAAAACGAAAACGGAACCCTCCGTATGGACGCGTGCAGAGCTCTGATACCACTGTTGTCAGGATCTTGCTCACGCGCATACAGAAGTTACACATACAGAAAACACACAGAGAATAGACGCAACAAGAGACGAGACAGAACGCAGTATTGGGTGCAATCTCCCCCAATGCACTCTGTTCCGACAGTCCACAAAGTGCATGTATTTATAGGACTTTTGATTACGTCGAAAATAGTGGTTACGTGAGGGCGGCTTCGAAAAGCAGGCGTGAAAATAAAAGTTGGTAACTTTTACAGAAAGCCATTGCTTTGAATAACAGAAACTGCGGTCTACAACGACCCTTATTCTAACCATTACTTTTCTAACAATAGAACCTTCTACGCAACTTATTTACAAGCTAAATAATATAATTATTCGGATTATTGATGTGCTCCCTTTCACCCCTTGCACGCTCCTCATGAACCTTCAGCTGCTATATCAAAAACATATTAATACATTAATAATATAACACTTTCACAATGCCTTGTTCAATAATATACAACACATGTCTTCATAGGCACTTGGAGGCTACACATGCATGTCTTCATAGATATGTCTGCTTTGCTCTCACGAGCTAGAGGTGGTACACGGGTCTTGAAAATAAAAGAAAAAAGAAAAAAACAATGTTAAAATATCATAAAAAATATTGAATTATAATAAGAAAAGATACCTTTATGTAGAAAACTCTCTTCTTGTAAATCATGTGGCAAGAGATCCTTACTATGGCTAGTGGTTAAGCATATGGATCTTGTTTTTGAATTCACATCAAGCATGTGTACATACTCATGCATGAAAACCCCTAAGGTATCAAACATAACTTTTCCCTTTGTAAGATTCTTTATGAGAGAAAGTTTCTTCTCTTCCTCGTTACTACGATCCATCATATTTGTACATAAAAAACAAAATGGATAATTAATATATACATATACATACATAAACACATGCACACACACACACACACTATATATATATATATATATATATATATATATATATATATATATATATATATATATATATATATATATATATATATATATATATATATATATATATATATATAGTGTGTGTGTGTGTGTGTGTCTATGGATATGAATGCATGTGTTTGTGTGTATGTGTGTGCATGTGGGTGTGCATGTGTGTACGCATATATGTGTGTGTATATGCATGTGTCTATGCATTTATGTGTGTATATATCCATGTGTGTATGTATCCACGTATGTGTGTGTATATGTGTGCATGCATGTATGTGTATGTATGCATGTATGCATGTATGACTTCATATATGTGTGTATATATATCTGTGTATGTATATGTATGTATATGATTGTATATGTGTGTTTATATGCATGTCTAGGTACATGTATGTGTTTGTATTTGTGTGTATGTGTGTTTATGCATGTGTGTGTGTATGTATGTATGTGTGTTTATGCATATGTGTGTGCATGCATGTGTATGTATGTAAGCATATGCATGTGTATGAATGTGTGTGTATGTATGTATGTGAGTCTATGTGTGTGCTCCTATGTGTGTATGTATATGTGTATGTATGTGTATGTGTGTGTATATAAGTATGTGTGTGTATATGTGTATGTGTGTGTATGTTTGTGTACATATGTGTGCATATGTTCATGAGTTTTCATAAATGTGTATGTATGTATGCATATGCATGTGCATGTATGTGTGTGTGCATCTATGCGTGTGTGCATCTATGTGTATGTATGTATATGTGTATGTATTTGTATGTGTGTATGTGTATGTGTATGTGTGTATGTATATGTGCGTGTATATGTGTGTGTATGTGTATGTGTGTGTATGTGTGTGGATGTATATATGCATGTATGTGTATATGTGTAAATGCATGTACACATATACTTATGTATGCATGTCTGTATGTATGCATGTCTATATGTATGCATGTCTGTATATATGCATGTCACTATCTCCATTTGTGTGTCTATGTGTGTATGTGCATGTGTGTGTATGTGTATATGTGTGTTTCTATGTGTGTGTATGTACATGTGTGTATGCGTATGTGTCTATGTGTGTATGTACGTGTGTGTGTGTATGCTTGTGCATGTATATGTGTATATGTATGTGTGCATGTGCGTGTATGCATATGTGTGTGTATTTGTCTATGCATGTGTGTATTTGTGTATGTGTATGTGTATGTATATGTGTGTGTATGTGTATATGTGTGTATGTATGTACATATATACTTCTATATTAATGTGTGTGTATGTATGCATGTGAGTGCATATATGCGTATGTAGATGTGTATATGTGTGTGTCTATGTATATGTATGTACATGTGTGTTTATGTGTATGTGTATGTGTGCTGATGAAGGTAGATGTACATGTGTTTTTATGTGCATGTGTATGTGTGTATATGTATGCGTATGTGTATGTGCATGTATGTGTATGTGTGTGTATGTGTATGTGTGTGTATGCATGTGTATGTATATGTGTGTGTATGACTCCATTTGTGTCTGTATGTGTGAATGTACATGTATGCATATGTGTGTGTAAGACTATGTGTGTATGCATGTGTGTATATATGCATGTTATGAATATGCCTGTGTATAGATTTGTTTTGTATGCATGTGAGTGTATATGTGTGTCTCTGCATATGCATATGCATGTGTCTATGTGTGTATGTAGGTGTGTGTGTCTATGTGCATGTGTATCTATGTATATGTGTGTCTATGTGTGTATGTATATTTTTTCATACGTGTACATAGTGCATATGTGTGTGTATGTATTTGAGTGTCTCCATATGTGTGTGTGTATGTGTATGTGCATGTATGCATGTGTATATGTATGTATGTATGTATACATATGCATGTGTGTGTATGTATGCTTATTTGCATATGTGTGTGTATGTATGTGTGTATGTGTGTGTATGTGTGTATTTGTGTGTATGTATATGTGTGTGTATGTGTATGTGTATGTGTATGTGTGTGTATGCATGTGTATATATGTGTGTATGTGATGTTATTTGTGTGTATGTATATGTGTGTGTATGTGTACATCTACATATGCATGTGTGTATGTATGTATGCATATATTTGTTTATGCATGTGTATGTTTATATGCATGTGACTATATGTATGTGTGTGTATTCGTATATGTGTGTGCCTATGTGTATTTATGTACACGTGTGTGTATGTGTATATGTGTGTGTCTATTTGTGTGTATGTACATGTGTGTATGTGTATGTGTCTACATGTTTCAAAGTATATCTTTGTGTATGTGTATGTGTGTGTATGCATGTGTATATATATGTGTATGTGCTAGTACATATGTGTGTATGGGTATGTGTGTGCATCTATGTGTGTGTATACGTGTGTGTATATATGTGTGTATATGTCTATGTATGTGTGTCTATGTGTGTATGTATATGTGTGTGTATGTGTATATGTGTATATGTGTATGTGTGTCTATGCATATGTCTGTATGCGTATGTGTCTATGCATGTGTATATATATGTGTGTATGGATGTGTAGAAATGTGTGTATGTGAGTGTATGTGGGTGCATATGTGTATATGTGTGTCTCTTATGTGTGTTTATTTATCCACATGAGTGTATGTGTGTGTGTTTAGGTCTATGTGTATGTATATATGTGTGTGTATCTCTATGTGTGTATGCATGAGTGTATGTATGTGTGCCTATGTGTCCATGTATGTACATGATTTCCCGTACTGATATGCGTGTCTCATGCATTGAACTGATCATGCTTCACATTCAGTTCCATAGTAGCATTATATATATATATATATATATATATATATATATATATATATATATATATATATATATATATATATATATATATATATATATATATATATATATATATATATATATATATATATATATATATATATATATATATTAGTTCTTCTTGAAGGTCTATAAACAACTATAGCAATTGTAGAAGAAAACAATGCTATTATTTTCAATCATTTTACTCAACTCTTGGGAGTTTCGATGCCTCTTTCTCCCCACAAGAGGGATTGCGTAGCAATCATCTAGAGAGCCTCTCCCTCGAGAGTACCACATAACTTGCAGTCTCTCTTTAACACACCCATTTAAGATAATGAGACTCTTGAAGTTATCAATACACTTCCCAATGGGAAAACCCTCAATCTCACGACCTCACAAATAAATTGTTTAATTCTTTTAGACAAGTGGTGGCCCCCACATTGTGCTTGGTTTAGCAAGAGGCTTTTGCTTTTGGTGCCCTTTCCAAATGCCCAAACAATAGTGTCATCAAGCTTATCCATAAAAAGGTAACAAGAATAGAATTGAAAATCGACACCCAAGCATGATGCTTCAAATAAGGTACAAGATTCATGCCAAAGTAATTGCCAATAGAATCTCTTATCACTTGAAGAGGAGGCTTAGCAAGGACCAAAAAGGAGTCATCAAGGGAAAATCAATACTAGAAGCCATTACTTATATTTGAAAAGGTCTAGATTTTGTTGAAGAGTCCGAGCCAGACATTGTATTTCTTAAAATCGACTTCGACAAACCCTACGATAGACTAGAATGTGACTTTTTTCTCCAATCTCTTAAAGACCTCGGGTGTACTAAAAAATTCACTAAGATGATTGCTACTTTGATGCAAAATGCATCAATGCAAATAAATATCAACTGCCATTTGTAAAAGGCTATCAAATTAAAAGGATCTTATAGGCAAGGATGCCCATTGGCTCCTCTGCTCTTCACTATCTCCACCGAAGGACTCACCTACCTTGTGCAACATCACATGGAAATGGGCCATATTAAAGCTCTCTCTCTACCTCTCAACCATGGTAAGATAGTCATGAAACTCTTTGTAGATGGCGTGAATGCATTTGTGCATAATGACTTGACGAACATTGAAGTCTTTTAGGGGTCCCTCGACACTTTTTGTGGGGCATCTAGTTCCAAATGCAACCACTCAAAAAGCACTTTCTGAGCCAGCATCAGGCCTCCACCACAACTATTGGTTGACCATGGTTGCCAAATTATCCATAGGCATCAGGTCTTCCGCCTACTACATATTCAAATGGGCTTTGGTGTCTCGATGGAGCAGTGATGGAATTGGGTCCTTTCCAAACTAGACAACAAGCTAGCATATATGGAAGGGCATCCAAATCAACCTCGTGAGTGGTGCCATGGTAATTAATACCTTCTTTATCTCCTCGACCATTTACTTTCTCTCTTACCAGAGATGGAAACATCAAGATCTTAGCAAATTGGAAAGAGTCTGTAGAAACTTTCTTTGGATGGGGGACCACAACAGAAGAAGGTTTCCCAAAATCAAATGGCCTACCTAAACCAACCAAAAGGATTGGGGGGTCTGAGCATTATGGATATTGAAGGCATGGCTGACAAGTTGGTTGCAAAATGGATCATTAGGGCTTGGTGCAACTTTGAGAACTTTTGGGCCAAGCTCATTTTACGGAACAAGAACATGATTATGTTGGTGGGTCTTCCTTGTTGGAAGGACTTGGACCTTCTTACCCTTTTATTCTCGCCAATTTCAGTATCCCTTAAAGGCTTGAATCTTCTGTGATCCCTATGGAAGAGTTGGAACAAGTTCAAACAATTTGTCAAAATTAGAGATGATTGGAAATGGGTGGCTCACATAAGACAAAAGGACTAAATATGGTTCTTGATCTCCAGCATCATGGGTGTGGCTTACTTGAACCTCCAAAATGGTAACACACTCTCGAACAAGCATTTTGGACTTTGGAAACATCTACGGAAACAAGAAACTGGTCAGTAGATTAGATTTGATGACATAGATCCTGAAATAAGAGTGAGCTATGAGGAATAGAATCTCCTTCAGAGAAGATGCATCACTTGGGAATGTTCGAAAACCGGACTCCTCATTGGGCAGCATCAACCGTGCCATGAGGGTCTTATATGGCACAATGGGAATCGCGTATCCAAAACTCCTAGAACCAAGGTGAGCATAGACTATTATTTCACACTTAATAAGAAGTGGGGCTTGACTTTGAGGGAGCTCTATTGGGATTTGAAATTCATGTGTATTTGGCATCCCCTCATAGAGATAAAAAAATTGGGTCCCATGTCACTACAACATATCATTGGAATACCGACGGTCAGTGTACCGACGTGCAGCTTTCGGCGTCGGTATATGCCTCAGAAATTTTGGGAAAGCTGCTTTGCCTCAGAATCACAGCCGCGTCGGTTCGCATCGGTTGGCGTTGCGTCGGAATCACAGCGTCGGTATATGCGTCGGTATACGCGTCGGTAAATTACTAGAATTACCAACGCATATACCGACGCCTATACCAACGCTGCCTTTTTAACTCGCCACGAACCCGAAATTCGTCATTCTGAGTGTTTCGAATGTGAAACTTCTCCTTTCGAGTTCGCGCGTGCCAACAGCAAAGAAGAGCTCTGTTTGGTACCTCTCTCTCTCTCTCTCCCTTCCCTCTCTCTCTCTCTCTCTCCCTCCCTCTCTCCCTCCCTTCCCCCTCTCTCTCTCTCTCTCCCTCTCTCTCTCTCTCCCCCTCCCTCTCTCTCACTATCTCTCTCTCTCTCTCTCTCTCTCTCTCTCTCTCTCTCTCTCTCTCTCTCTCTCCCTCTCTCTCTCTCACTCTCTCCTCGTCTCTCTCCCTCTTTCTCTCTCCCTCTCTCTTTCTCTCTCCCTCTCTCTCTCTCTTTTATACAGACCTCTATCTTTATAGATCTGAAGTTTTGGTTTTGCTAATATGTTCTAATTTCTTTGGTTTTGCAACAGAATTTGGCATCAAAGCTTTGGAAATTCGGCGAAGAAGCACTTCAAGTGGAATTACAAAAATTACATCAATGTAAGTAAAACATATATCACTCTTTTATTTTCTTTATACATATTTTTGTTTTCTAATATCCTCTCTTTATAATTTCTGTTTTCTAATATCTTCTATCTTTATTTTTGTTTGAGAGAGAGAGAGGGATATGCATGAATATGTGCATGCATATGCATACATGCATGAATGCACAACCATACATGCATGCATGCATATGCATACATGCATAATTTTTCTTTTCTCTTTATTTTTGTTTGAGAGAGAGAGAGCGACAGAGAGAGAGAGGGATATGCATGAATATGTGCATCCATATGCATACATGCATACTTTTCTTCTCTTTACTTTTGTTTGAGAGAGAGAGAGAGCACATGCATACATGCATACATGCATATGCATACATGCATATGCATACATGCATATGCATACATGCATGAATGCACATGCATGAATGCACATGCATACATGCATGAATACACATGCATACATGCATATGCATACATGCATGAATGCACATGCATACATGCATGAATATATGCATACATACATACATGCATACATGCATATGCATACATACATGCATACATGCATACATGCATATGCATACATACATGCATACATGCATACATGCATATGCATACATACATGCATACATGCATATGCCTACATACATGCATACATACATGCATATGCAAAGATACATGCATACATGCATATGCATACATGCATGAATGCACATGCATACATGCATATGCATGCATACATGCACATGCATATGCATACATGCATACATGCACATGCATATGCATACATGCATACATGCATATGCATACATGCATGAATGCACATGCATACATGCATATGCATACATGCATATGCATACATGCATATGCATACATGCATATGCATACATGCATACATGCATGAATGCACATGCATACATGCATGAATGCACATGCATACATGCATACATGCATATGCATACATGCATACATGCATATGCATACATGCATACATGCATACATGCATACATGCATACATGCATGAATGCACATGCATACATGCATACATGCATGAATGCACATGCATACATGCATATGCATACATGGATGCATGCATATGCATACATGGATGCATGCATATGCGTACATGCATGCATGCATATGCATACATACATGCATGCATGCATATGCATATGCATACATACATGCATGCATATGCATGCATACATGCATACATGCATACATGCATACATGCATACATGCATACATGCATACATGCATATGCATACATGCATATGCATACATGCATATGCATACATGCATATGCATACATGCATACATGCATATGCATACATGTGTACATGCATACATGCATGAATGCACATGCATACATGCATATGCATACATGCATATGCATACATGCATATGCATACATGCATACATGCATATGCATACATGCATGAATGCACATGCATACATGCATGAATGCATATGCAGACATGCATGAATGCACATGCATACATGCATGAATACATGCATGAATGCACATGCATACATGCATATGCATACATGCATGAATGCACATGCATACATGCATGAATGCACATGCATACATGCATGAATGCACATGCATACATGCATGAATGCACATGCATACATGCATGAATGCACATGCATACATGCATACATGCATATGCATACATGCATATGCATACATGCATATGCATACATGCATATGCATACATGCATGAGTGCACATGCATACATGCATGAATACATGCATGAATGCAAATGCATACATGCATATGCATACATGCATGAATGCACATGCATACATGCATACATGCATATGCATATGCATACATGCATACATTCATATGCATACATGCATACATGCATATGCATACATGCATGAATGCACATGCATACATGCATGAATGCACATGCATACATGCATATGCATGAATGCACATGCATGCATACATGCATGCATATGCATGCATACATGCATACATGCATATGCATACATGCATGAATGCACGTTTAGGGTTAGGGTTTTTAGGTTTAGCGTTAGGGTTTTTAGGTTTAGGATGTGTGTGCTTAGGGTTATGGTTTTTATGCTTAGGGTTAGGGTTTTTATGTTTAGGGTTAGGGTTTTTAGGTTTAGGATGTGTGTGCATTCATGTATACATATGCATACATGAATACATATGCATACAAGCATGTATGTGCATACATGTATATGCATACATGCATACATGCATATGCATACAAGCATACAAGCAACTATGTGCATATGCATACAAGCGTGCATGCATATGTATACAAGCATGCATATGTATACAAGCATGCATGCATGTGTATATAAGCATGCATATGTATACAAGCATGCATGCATGTGTATATAAGCATGCATATGTATACAAGCATATTCAAGCATGCATATGTATATAAGCATGCATATGTATATAAGCATGCATATGTATACAAGCAAGCATATGTATACAAGCATATGTATTCAAGGTTTTTATGTTTAAGGTTAGGGTTTTTAGGTTTAAGAAGTGTGTGCATGCACATGCATACATGCATGTGTGTTAGCGATAGGGTTTTTAGGTTTAGGGTTTAGTGATACAAGCATACATGCATATGCATGCACATACATGCATATGTATACAAGCATGCATATGTATATTCAAGCATGCATCTGTATATGTATGCACGTATACATATACAAGCATATGTATACGTGAATGCATATGTATACAAGCATATGTATACAAGCCTATGTATACGTGAATGCATATGTATACAAGCATATGTATACAAGATCTTCATATTGCATCAGATGGGATCTCCATGTACACCATGGGGTGCACACGATCACGACGAATCAAAGATTTATCACATCCGTAATGGAGCTCCAGTAATGGATGCGGCGGGGAATGTCAATGCAACAACGTATACGACAACTCTGCTCGATCGAATTTGGTCATTCAGTAATGTTAAAATGGACCGAACAGGATAGAGACTCAAAAAATCATATCACACAATGCATATATGAAGAGTACCGGCCAGCACCTGGCAATCCTGTTGTGAGTTTCGATTGGATACAACATACAGCACGGGAGGTGATGTCGCATCGACGATCAGAAGCTCGCGATGCATTCAAAGCAGGCTTACCGAAGCCTGTATGGCTAGACGCCGAAGAATGGGAATCGATTCAGGATAAGCATCAACATACTCCTGATCGGTATCGACAACAAAGAGATGCGGCGGCCACTCGGTTAGATACTGTTGGAACGTCGCATTTAGGTAGCGGCAGATACGACAGTATGCGCTACCAATTTGTAAGTATGGTGTTAATTATTGAAGTTGTTTGTGTTAAGTATATTATGTATATTCATCTAACATTTTGCATATTTACTATACGAGTTAGCAGTGGGTCGTCCTCCAACGCGAGCAGAAGAATCGTATGGATATCGACACGGATTGAATAGACTGTTACAAGACTTGAAGGGGCACGGTGCAATCGTCGCATGGGAAAATATTCTTGATTAGGTAAAGTTATATATTGGTTTTGTGTCATATCTTTGCATGTGTATGGCAGTGGAAGACCAATATTTTGTATTTGATTTCCATATGGCAATACGTACCTTTGCCACATTTTGTAAAAGCGTCATATATGACGGTGGTTTGCGACACTCTTGTACATGCTTCATTATTGAAATATAAAACTTCTTTTGTACATGGTTCATTGTTCATTCTGATTATCAATCTCTTTTGTGTACAATAATACTTTGTTTCATCAAAATCATATTTCGATTGTCATTAGAGTACACATCACATGTACTCGGTTTCTTTTGGGCAGAGTGTATTGTCTCTTGTTCAGCAACATCATGGTGATGTTGTTGTAGCAAAAGACAAAACATTCTACCCAAAAACAATTTTGCAGGTTTTTTCGTCGGTATAAGCGACGGTACTTCCAGTAATGTCCTCGGAATAACCGTCGGTACACCCAGGAGGCGATCCAGCAGAAATCTGGTACCGACACGTATACCGGTGTTTATACCGACGGATATACCGACGATTATACCGAATCTTTTACCGACGTTTATACCGTCGCCTATACCGACCTTTTCGTACCGACGCGGAAACCGACCTTTACACCGGCGTCGCGGCAAATAAAGCCGCGTTCATTTTCCTCGGTAAAAACCTCGGTATACCCTCGATATGTTGTAGTGTGTGGCGAATTCTCCACCCTGGTATCCGGACCAACCTAAAAGCTAAAAAAAGTTGTGGGGCTCCATCGTGGTGGAAGCGATGCCGCCGCAACATCCAAGATCTAGGTGACATCTTCTTTGCTTTCCCAAAGTTGCTCTTGCTTTGGTGGAATCTTAGGAATATTTGGAGACTGCAGGCACAAATCCTTGAAGCAAGTGCTACTTAGCAAAGGGATTAGCTTCTCAGCAGCATTCTAGAATGCTATAACAGGGGAAACCCTCTGGAATATTTGGAGAGAGTAGTGTGCCAACAATTTTGGACACCCTACTAAAGAGTGGTCAATCGAGAAGTGTTTATCTCCAAATGATGTCTCCACCTTTTAGGCATCAATAAGTGTTTCTCATTCAGAACAACAAGATTAAACCCAAATGGGCTGCGCATGAGGGGGACAAGAGGGTTGTTAACCTCCTTTGTAACTCTCTCTAGATTTGCAAGTTATGCCCCTGCTTTGTGGGATTTGGGGGGTCCCAAGGGCACTAGTGCCATTCACTTGTAACATGTTCTTTCTTTTTCTTTAATTAAAGTCCAGGAGAGTAGGCAATGCCAAACTTCCTTTTGCTAAGGGAAAAAAAAACACCATAGAAATTCGTTATACCCTCCCCTTTGCTTTCGCTTGCCTTGATTTGTAAATTTAATGCCTTGTTCTCAACTCTTCCTTAAACAACGTTTGTGGATCCACTTCTCATTTCTCTTTCCATTATTCTCGTAGGAGGTTTTATGTATACAAGATGTAGACATAGAGATCAATAGAAAACTGGTGAAAGAAGGAAAGAAACAATAGACCATGCAAAAGGATTCATAATATTTGCGTTTAAATAGACAAGTATATCAAAAAAATAAACAAATTATGTAATATGATTTTAGATTGCTGCTTGGATGAGAAACATGTCATCTCTAAGGATTATAGTAAATAATGCCTCCATGAGTAAATTCCATATATATTCTTATGAAGAATAACGAGATTTGAAGAAATATCAAAGCTAAAGTATGTAGTTACAAGTACAAGGAAAAATTCAATTTCAAAGTATTTTATATGTATAGACATTGGGACATAACAAACGAGCTAAATTTCGTATGCTCTTTTTAAGTTCCCTATGATATGTGCAAAATGAGGGCGAATGGTGCTGTTTTCAATTCTTTGACACACATGTTATCATACCCTTCAAATATACAATATAGTTCATATGCGTATTCCGAAAATACTCTTTATTTCCATGAGACTTGAAAATCTTGGTGTCAAAACGTGTTGTAAACAAGATTCTAAATTCCAGTAGTATCTATGAGGCATCCTAGAGAAGTCAAAAGCTACCTACATCCTAGTGAGGTAGTAGTCATCACGCAAATACTTTACATCCTATCCCTCATATAATTTAAGTCATGCCTAGTCAAATTTGACATCAAATAGTTTTCCGAAAGACTTCAAGGATCATGTTTTAGCAATTGTTTGTCATCATCAACATGCTTTCTTCCTATATCTTTGTTGCCATCCCATCAATAATTAAGCCTACTTATGAGCATTCTCATAAAGCTTAGATATGGATCATCCTTCTCAATGGGAACATCATACTAAGCACTTTGAAGGTGAACGATAATATAATACACGAAAAAATAATTCCTAGATTGTACATTGCAATATTGATTAATCAGCCTCTAAATAAATGCATTACATGTTCCCAAAACGAAGACTTGGAACCCCTAAAACAAGATGTGTATTCAACTTTGGTGTTCATCCAAAAGAGTGGCCGATTGAAAAAATTGTCGACTTCTTAGGTAGAAGAATTTGTTGTTGTCAAAAATCTCCACCTTTCAAAAATCACAAGATGTTTGTCTTGGAAAACAACAAGATTAAAAGTAAGTGGGCCACACATCAAGGTGATGAAAAAATCATAAACTTATTCAATAACCCTTAGCCACCCATTGAAGCTTAGGTCTCCAATTTATTTTGGACCATCATAGCTACTACACCTCTTGCTTCTCCAACCCCTGCTTTGTGAGATAGAGAGGATGTGAGGGGCAATAAGCCCCTTCATAGTATAACTGTTCTTTTAGTAGTTCAAGCATGATAGATTAGGCATCAGCTGAACTTCCTTTTTTGAAAAAATATATTGAACCCTATCATCACCTTGTGATCATTTTTGTGGTTTCTGATAGACATTGACAATTGTCTTGTCCTTTGCCACATGCCTCAACTCAATATAGAGAACATGAATACGTTTGGAATGTCGTTCTCATTGCAATGTTTCCCGACTCTTCCCTAGATAACCTCATCATAGTACCTTACAATACTGCACTTTGTGCAGTCACAAATAGGTGACCACGAGTATGGTTTATGTCTATCATGACCTTGCATTCAATAAAATCCGAGTAAGAAAATCAAACAATATCAAGGGAGAAAATACATAACTAAATGGAAAGCACATGTCATCTTAAACCCTGGATTGCATGAAATCTTAATTTCAGGAATATGGAGAGAGGAAAAAAACTATTTTTTCTATCGAAAACGAGACTTCTCTATAATGAGGGCATAATCAACTCTACAAAGTCCTTCACCATCTTCTGTGTTTGTGGATGCCTACATGGTTCATCATTCTTAACCGATCCACTCATTCTAAAGCCATAGGTAATATATACTATTAGCAACGAGTAATGCTTACATGGGGGTGTAATACATATGTTTCATATAATTTCACAAAAATAATGTAAAGTAGTACATGCAATAGGCCAAAGAGATTAAGGCCTTGTATAAAGAGGTTGTTGGTATATTGTTCGCACCTCCTCCTAGATTATAAAAAAAAAAACATAACCTCTTGATCGTGACCTCCTAAATGTTCACATACACACTATGGTTGCATATAGGTGAGATAATTAGGTAAGTTAACTGAGGTTTGGAGAAAATTAAGATTTAGAACACTTACTTATTGAGATCTATACTCATTTTGTGTAGGTTTAGCTCTCTAGTAGTTACTTTGAACAGTCTTTGGATAGTCCGTATCTCATCTTCAATTCCCTTAATTGCTCTCAAAGGTGTGAGCTTAATGTCCTCTATTGCTTCTTCATTTGATAGGCTGCTTCGCTTGAATTACCTCGCTCATCTACATGACCATTAATCTTCACCTTTCTTTCATCTGAACCTTTATCTCTTTACTATGCCCGATATTAAAGACCTTATTCTAGCTCCCAAAGCTAACCAATTTTAACTTTTTAGACTTTCCCATTTTGGAAATCCTTTGTTGTTGTGAATTTCTATCATCTTAGCTCTTGCAAAAAAAAAACTGAAGCTCCGTGTTTTGCCTATATTTATAGGAGACACCACTCAACCTCTTTCATGTCTTTAAGGGGTTCTTCAATCGTCAAAATCCCATCTTGTGTAGCCTTGAGAATGTTGTGTGGAGCAGATGAAGGTCCCTTTGGGTTGATTTCTAGCAAAGAGGGTTTTGTTACAAGACTCCTCCTATACCTGTCACCATATCCATTTGGTCTCCTTGAAGCTCTCCATTGAGCTTAATTTTACCCTAATATTTTTGAGCCCCTTTTCTCCTCACTTCTCAATGTCCAAAAGGTAGAATAATAATGCCATGATAAATGAAGTATTTAGTTATTACTTGATGCCATACGTCATTCTCCTACATTTTTCCATTGCATACTATCAAATATGCATAGGAAGTCAATCCTAGGCTCACTTTTTACATAAAATGTATGTTATCGATTCATTTTCCCCTGACGTTATCCGTCCCAAGTCTATTATTTTTTCTTTTAATGTAAAGGAAGTTCTGCATTAGCCTACTCTCCCAGGCTTGAATTAAATAAAGAAAAGTACAAGAGAAGGGGAGTAGTGCCCACAAGATCCCCCAAATCCCACAAAGCAGGGGAAGCTTTTACAGATCTTAGATGGCATTACAAAGAAGTTTAATCACCCCCTCATCTCCCTCATGAGGATCCCACTTGGGTTTAAGCTTGTTATTGATCAAAAGGAGTACTTCATGGTGCCTCACGGGGGGGATTTCTTACAGTTAACAATCCTTTTGCCAAGGAGGAACAACGATTTCTCCATTGACCACTCTTTGGGGGAGTCACCAAAGTTGGAAGCACATCTTTCCCGCTAGATTTTCCATAGGACCTCCCCTCTGATGGCATTCCAGAGAGTCGCGGAGCAGCCGATCGCTTCTCCCAGCAGGGCTTGCTACCAACTGAGATGTTTCTGGAGTCTAATTTTCTTTCCAACCGTCTCCTAGAGTCTATTGGAGTTGGGGGAGTTAAAGAACATGTGTGAAACATCTTCGATAGACTGGTAGCAATGTTTGCACCAGGGAGGAATCCCACGAAATTTGCTAGTCTTAAGGTTGGTCCAGATTCTATGATAAAGAATTTTCGATAAGAGGATAGACTTTTTGATTTCTATGAGGGGGTTCCAGATAGCCATGAACTTCATGTCCCACCGAAGCAGCGTCCATGATAGGCACCACTTCTTATTGAGGTTTTTATAGTCAATCGTTTCTTTGATGTTTGGGATTTTTGATAGGTTGTTCCCATTGTGCCATTTGAGACCAAGCAAGCTCGACGTGTCATGTCCCACGAGAAGGCGAACTTTGTGTTGGTCCCAGGCGAGACATCCACTTTGCAAAGTGTTCCATTCTTTGTACGAAATGTTGATGCAAGGATCAATATCCTCAAAGTTGATCCAGCGGTTGGTGTCTTGTTTCCAGAGATGTTTCCATTTTTTGAAACCTTTATTCCATAACTTCTTGGAATTTTGAATGTTCCAAGAATCCACACTCCGGATGCCATGGATCAGAAAGCAGATAGAGTCGGTTTGTCTGATACCAGTTGCCCACTTCCAGTCTTCACTAATTCTTGTGTAGCTTTTGATTTTATTCCAACTCTTCCATAGAGAGCACACAAGATTAGAGCCTTTAGAGAAGATGGGGATCGGGGAAAATAGCAAGGTCAAGATCTCAAGATTCTTCCAATTTGGGAAACCCATGAGAGCCAACTCGTTCTTGTTTTTGAAGATCCACTTGGCCCACGAGGCCTCCCCATTGCACCAAGCCTTGATCATCCATTTGGCTACCAGTTTGGTAGCCATGCACCCAATGTCCAGGATACCAAGTCCCCCACTATCTCTACGGTTGGTGCAGATGGACCATTTGATTTTTGTGGTCGGCCGTCCAAAGGAAGTTTCGACAAATACTATCCAGTTTGGACAGATCTTGCTCTTTTCGTCTCCAACAAGAAAGTAAATAAATGGTAGATGATAGGAGGAACGTGTTGATAACCATAGCAGGACCAGCAAGATTGATTTGCATAACTCTCCAATAATTAAGCTTGTTTTCGAGTTTGGCCAGCACCCAGTTCCACCGCTCTTCTATAGAGACACCAAACCCTAAGGGGATCCCAAGAAGCTGAAAAATTTGGCCCTACGGAATGATTTGACAGCCATGATCAATGAGAAGGTTGGGCTGTGACCCAACAATATCTCTAAAGGTGGTCTTAGAATGGTTGATTATGGATCCAGAGGCTTCATAGAAAGTAGCCACACACCTCTAGAACGTCTCCAGGCTAGTACTATCATTGTGGACAAACATGTTCATATCATCGGCAAAAAGTCTCATTGTGATCTGACTGTGGTCATGAGGCAAACGGAAGCCTTTGATATTACCAGCTTCCACGTGATGCTCCATCAGCGTGCTTAGTCCTTTCGTGGCAATGGCAAAGAGAAGGGGAGCCAATGGGCACCCTTGTCTGATAGATCTTCTAAGTTTGATCACCTTCGAAAGTTTTCCGTTAATGTTAATTTGGAATGATGCGTTTCCGAGAAGTCTATTATTTTTGGAACAGACGTGATTCCTTCCATAAATACCAAAACGTGATTCTTTCATGCACCGATTTTTTTCATACAATGGATTCCACACATCTACTTTGTGCATTAAGTCAATGCGTGACATTGAATTTGTTCACAAAGCCATTCCACAGCATTGACTGTAGGCATAACTGTTGATATATTTAGGTAGTGATGTGTGTGAACACTCTAGGACCGCCGGGGCACTTTTTTCCCTCTTTAGGAGGTTTTTTTCCCTCAGCTTGTATATACGCCTATTGCCCTAATGGGCTACTTATCTTTGTACATTCTCTAGTAATACATTCAGTATTGTGTGTTTGTGCTCCAAGCTTCTTCTTCTTCCTTGAGCTATTCGCGTGCTTCCGCAAACATCTATCTCCAACAATTGGTATCAGAGCAGGTCGTCGCTTCTTCTAGGGCGCCGTCGACACTCCTCCGTTTGCAGTCTCAGATTCGCTCGTTTCGGCCTCCGAATGCACTATCGCAGTGCTTGTGCAGGGTATCTCGTCCTTTTGTGCCAAAGGTATATACCAGTTTCTGTTCGCCAGTTTAAGCATCTCGAAGTCTGTTAGAGGTCTAGCAGATCTCGTCTCGGCAGTTCCGTTCAACTTTTTGAGATACAGTCAATTTTCTGCATCAAGGTATTTTAGTCACCGGCCATGGCTGAAAGCAGTGATGTATTCCGTATGTTGGCTGTTGAGGATAAGTTGGATGGTACCAACTACCCACTATGGGCTTATATGATGCGACATGTATTAGTTACAAAAGGACTGTGGAACATTGTGCAGGGTGTTGAAAGACGTCCTATTACACCTGCAACTACAGGTACTGCAAATACAGGTGCTGGAGGTGCTGGAGCTGATGAAGATGGTGTCGAAGATGATATTCCGCAGATTCCTGTTCGTGCTGCTGTTTCTGTTGCACCTAGTGCAGAGCAGATTCGTTGGGATGGCAGAGATGCCCAGGCACATGCATTGATAGCTTTGTCTGTCAAACATGCCATTATTCCTCACATTCGCTCTTGCAGAACAGCAAAGGATGCTTGGGATACACTTACCACATTGTACCAAGCTAGGAATGAGGCTCGTGTTGCTTACCTCCGAAAACAGTTGGAGAGTGAGCACATGAATGAAGGTGATTCTATGGACAGTTTCCTAACGAAGATCAAAGATTTGAAGGAACAGTTGATTTCTGCTGATGAGGTTATACCAGATAGCTCACTTGTGTAGACCGTTCTGAATGGTCTTCCTGATTCATATCAGAGTTTTGCTTCTACTCTTCGGTTAATGATGAAAGGCAATCGAAATGCCTTGGCATTTGAAGAGTTAGTCTCTGTTCTGTTGCAGGAAGATCAGTCCAGGCAGAACAGGTCCATTATGCGTGTTGCAGATCAAGCTTTCCTGGCTAGTCAGAAGGGCAAAGGAAAATGGAGCTCTTCTACTAGTAAGCAGAAATCTGCAAATGCTGCACAATCGAAGAACCAGGATAAAGATGAGAAGAAATCAGAAAAACAGAAATTGTTTTGCAAGTACTGTAAAGGAAATGATCATATTATAAAGAACTGTCCAAAACTGGCTGCTAAAGAGGCAAAGAAGAAAGAGGCTGGAATGGTTGTTGCAGAGGCCTCTACACCAAAAACAGAGCTTGCAAATCTTGTGCAGGAAGAAGAATGGGCGTTTACTACTGTCTGCAGTTTTGACCCATCTTCTCATGATCAGTGCATGTCTGCAGTAGACTCAGATGTTTGGTACTTTGACATTGGGGCGACCAAACATATTACCTCGCAGCGGAGTTTCTTCTCTTCACTTGAGCCTGCCCCTACAGGGAATACTGTCACATGCGCCAATAACTCCTCTTATCCTATTATGGGAGTTGGTAAGATCATTCTGACTACTGCTGATGGTAGTTCTTTCACTTTGTCAGATGCTTTATTTGTGCCAGGGATCAAAAAGAACCTGTTATCAGTTTCTGCATTAGCCAAGATCGGCTTGGTTGTGAAATTTGTTGATGACAGGTGTACAGTTCATGATCTGTCAAATGGCGATGTGATTATTGCTTCTGGCATTTTATGTCGTGGGCTGTATAAGCTCATAGACTATGAAAGATCTGTGAATGATTCGGCATGTGCAGTTCATGATTCTTAGGCTATGTCAGATGCAAAGCTTTGGCATGCACGCTTTGGTCATCTGAATTTTGCTAGTTTGCTACGCCTGCAGAAATCTGAAATGGTGTCCTCTTTGCCCAAACTTGAGGCACCTGGAAAACATGTTTGTGAAGGCTGTATTTTGGGCAAAATGCAGCGTTCATCCTTTCCAAAAGATGGTTCAGTTCGGGCTACGCAGAAATTGCAGCTTGTACATAGTGATGTCTGTGGTCCTATGCAGACACCCTCTTTTGGTAATTACCTTTACTTCGTGACTTTCATTGATGATTTTTCCAGGCATGCATGGGTATATCCACTCAAAGCAAAGTCCGAAGTGTTCATGTGCTTTAAACAGTTTTTGGTTTTGGCTGAAAATCTGTCAGCATGCAAAATGGGCACCCTCCGTTCTGATCGAGGGGGGGAATATATGTCTTCAGATTTTAATGCATTTCTGGCTGAACGTGGGATAAAACACCAGTGTACAGTGCCGTATACACCTCAACAGAATGGAGTTGCTGAACAAAAGAACAGGTCACTCATGGAGATGGCGAGGTGCATGGTCAAGAGTCAGGCTTTACCACATAGTTTCTGGCTTGAGGTTGTCATGTGTGCAGCATATGTACTGAACAGGTGTCCCACTAAAGCGTTGCAGTCTATCACTCCATATGAGGCTTGGCATGAACGTAAGCCATCTGTTGCTCATTTGCGTGTTTTTGGTTGTCTGGCATATGCATTAGTGCCTGAACAACATCACAGAAAATTGGATGATAAGGCAGTAAAATGTATTTTTGTTGGGTACAGTTCTGAAAGTAAAGGCTATCGTCTGTATCATCCACAGACTAAACGCATTCTGGTTAGCCGTGATGTTGTCTTTGTGGAAGATGCTATTCAGCCATTGCTTTCATGTACTAAGGAGACATCTGTTAGCTCCAAAGACATGTATGATACCTTGATGCCTCTTTTTACAGGTGGACAGTCCAGTGTTGGTCCTAATGAGGCAAATTCTCAGCCTTTGCAGGTTTCATACGATGATCCAGATCATTCCATTTCTGATGCAGATTTACATGATGCACTTGTTGATGAGAGAGCTGATATTGAGCAGGCAAAAACTATGCCAAAATGGTTGGTGCAGACTTTGCGTGACAGCAAATTAGATGCACCTTTGTCATATCGTACTCGTTCAGGCTCTCATAGTGCCTCCTTTGCATCAGATTGCTATGCTATGGCTGCATCTAGTCTCTGTGATGAGAATGAGCCTGTTTCTTTTGATGAAGCACAAAATTTAGAAACTTGGATGGCTGTTATGCAATCTGAATATGATGCTATCATGAAGAATGGTACATGGTCTTTATGTGACTTGCCTCCTGGCAAGAAGGCCATTGGCACTAAGTGGGTATACAAGCTGAAGCGTAAACCTAATGGTACAGTTGACAGGTATAAAGCTAGGCTTGTTGCAAAGGGTTATGCGCAGGAAAGAGGCATTGATTTTGATAAACCTTTGCACCTACATGCCGTATGACTACTGTTCGGAGCATTTGTGCACTTGCAGCCCATCATGGTTGGAATGTACATCAGTTGGACATTAAAATAGCATTTCTGAATGGTGACTTGCATGAAGAAGTGTATGTTTTTCAGCCCCGTGGCTTTGTGCAGAAAGGGCATGAAAACCAGGTGTGCAGGTTAAAGAAGGCATTGTATGGTTTAAAGCAAGCACCACGTGCTTGGTATGAAAAGATACATGCCTATCTGATTGCACATGGTTTTGAGAATAGTCCAACTGAAAGCACCTTATATGTTAAGCGTGCTAATGATGTACTTCTGACCATTGTTGTCTATGTTGATGACATGCTGCTCACTGGTCCTATTGAGACACATATTGCTGATTTTAAGGCTGATTTGCATGCCTCATTTGAGATGTCTGATTTGGGGCATTTGCATCACTATTTGGGCATTCAATTTATGCACGTTGATGGTCGAATGGCTTCGTGTCAAACGAAATATATTGACACATTATTGCAGCGTTTTGGCCTTGAAGACTGTAAGCCTATTGCCACTCCTATGGAGACAGGTTTACGATTGAGTCTTCATGATGCTGGAGATGCATTTGATGCTGTTCTCTATCAGCAGGCTGTTGGATGCTTGATTTACTTATGCATTACTCGGCCAGATATTCAATTTGCTGTCTCACAGATGAGCAAGTTTATGCATTGCCCAGGAGTCACGCATTGGAAAGCGGTTAAGCGCATCTTTCGCTACTTGAGTGGTACTCGGCTACTTGGGTTGTTTTATCCCAAGGGGGGATCACTACCGCCAGATTTGCATGCTTTTTCTGACTCAGATTGGGCTGTTTGCTATGACACTCGTGTGTCCACCAGTGGTTTTTGCTTCATGCTTGGTAGCTCATGTATATCTTGGTTGAGCAAGAAGCAGCCTACTGTGGCCACTTCCAGTTGTGAGGCTGAGTATAGGGCAGCTTTCACAGCGACTGTTGAGTGTGTGTGGCTCAGATGCCTTATGGCTGATTTGGGTGTTGGTCAGTCTTCTGCCACCACCATCTTCACTGACAGTCAAAGCGCATTGGCAGTTGCGAGGAACCCTGTGTTCCATGCTCGCACTAAGCACATTGAGGTGCATTATCACTACGTCAGGGAGAGGTTCTCTGCTGGGGAGATCAGCTTGGCATATGTACCCACGCAGGAGAACATTGCAGACCTTTTCACGAAGGCTCTGCCTAGGGAGAAGTTTGAAGCTTTCCGCAAAGCTTTGGGCTTACTTCCTTTTGTGGAGTGATCTCAACATAGCTTGGCACTTCCTTATACATGAGTGCCAGCTCCTTGTTCACCGCATCACTCCCAGGGGGGATTTGTTGATATATTTAGGTAGTGATGTGTGTGAACACTCTAGGACCGCCGGGGCACTTTTTTCCCTCTTTAGGAGGTTTTTTTCCCTCGGCTTGTATATACGCCTATTGCCCTAATGGGCTACTTATCTTTGTACATTCTCTAGTAATACATTCAGTATTGTGTGTTTGTGCTCCAAGCTTCTTCTTCTTCCTTGAGCTGTTCGCGTGCTTCCGCAGACATCTATCTCCAACAATAACCCCAATCAAGAGCATCAACTTCACGTAGAAAATAGATGGCAGAATCAAGTCTTTTCCTAAAATGAACTGCGAGCATCCAACTTGAGGTATAAAGCTATGAGAAGCATCGACTTTATATCCAAAATTGATTTTTTGCATCAACCACATGAATTTGTTTGAATACTAGAATTTGACCTACTTTTACGTATGAAAACCTTTCATCAGGCAAATATTGCACAATTGTATATACATTCTTTTTGAAATAGACGAATAGACCTATCACTTGAATTTCTTATTAGATCCTTTAGTCTCTCTTGCTATGCATATCGTTTTTCATGCACTTTTTAAGCTGTTTGCTCTCTATGCTCTATATCCTCTTGGTTGCTTCTTTTTTTTTTTTTGTAACATGAAACTAATGCCAACTCTCCGCGTTAAAGTCATTTGTCCACTTAAAATACATGTGAATTGATGGAAGAAATTGTGACTAGATTCAAGTGAAAGTGACAAATCAAGGTTTTTATAATTAAAACTAGGTGAAATTTGATATAACTGCACTAGAAGTAACTGGAGTGAATAGTGTTTGGTTGTTTTCAGCTGTAAATGGCTTCCATTAGAAACGAAATGGTTGATTGTAAATGCAGCTAAGTCCCTTGAAGATCAAGCATTGTCTATTTCTTATAGAACCATGCCTTTGCATAATTTCTCTGGGACATTTCTTATTTATGAATGTGCTTTTATCAAGACAAATAGCAAGAACGGTCCAACTCCATCTCATAATGTGATGCGCTCTCCATTCCTCACCACCATGGAATTTCATACACATGAGATCTAGCATCCCGCATTAATCAAAAGATTAAGATTCGCCAATTGAGAGGAATGTATAGGATGAAGGATATATGTACGACAAGTATAATATGAATATATACGGATATATTTCTAGTAGTCTCTATATCATTCTATCTATCGCTCCATCAATCTCCATCAATTATTTCTGGTCACAAATTTGGGTATAGATAGATCGATAGGAATATAGAAAGATACACATATATGGATATATATGTGTTTCTACATATATACCTCTCTCTCTCTCTCTCTCTATATATATATATATATATATATATATATATATATATATATATATATATATATATATATATATATATATATATATATATATATATATATATATATGTGTGTGTGTGTGTGTGTGTGTGCGCGTGTGTGTGTGTTTGTGTGTGTGTGTGTATGTATATATATATATATATATATTATAGAGGTATACATGGATTTCCACTTAAATATAAAGTCAGGTAATACAAACATAATGATATATAGATACATAGCTAGTTTGAGCTAAAGACATAGATAGATGTATGAGTAGTTAAGTAGATAGATAACATAGATAGGTAGATATATAAAGAAAGGTAGGTCATAAGGTACACTTTTTGAATGAGTAAATGGGTCAAATGATTGGTAGTTGGATAAAAAGATGAATTGAATATTGGAGTCATAGATAGATTATATATAGATAGATGTGTAGATATGTCGAAACAATGATAGATAGATACAGGGATTCAAAGTTGGATATGTAGACATATAGATAGACAGATATGTATATAAAGATAGGTGGTTATCCTAGATAGATGAATACCTATCCATTTTCTTAAGGTAGATGTTCCAAAGTTAGATGGATAGATGGAAAGCTAGGTTCCTGAATAGATAGATTGATAGAAAGATGGTAAGATATATACATAAATTAATATAAGTAGAGAATAAGAAATATGTACTCTAATAATTGAACTTCATAATCATTATTCAATGTTGATAAAAAAGAGTTTCACAAACGTCAATTGAACTTTCTTTTCTTTGTCCACACTCATTATCACATGGATCCTATGTTCAATAAATTCTCCTATGTTCAATAAATTCTCCAAGGAACTAGAAAATAATTATGATTTGCCCATACTCCAAACGTTCACGTTTGACATCGTACACAACAAGTCTTCTAAAACATTAATAATGTTTTAGTTCAATCGATCAATATTATGTTCAACCGGATCAGCGAGCAGAGATGAAGCAGATGGTGTCGCGCTGTAGAAGTTTAGCTCTGATAGACAAAGAGTGCAGAGGACCACGACAACAACAGAGGTGTCTGTCGTGATTCTAGTCGGTCTATCGCGTTCCGTTTCAGTCTGTCGCGGGACCGTTCCCCGTCTGTCGCGGATCAGTAAACCGCTTATCGCGGATCTCTCACGCTCCAAATCCGTCTGTCGCGATTCGGCCGGTCTATCGCGTTCCCTTCCGTCTATCGCGGGACCGTTCCCCGTCTGTCGCGGTTTTGCAAACCGCTTATCGCGGTTCAAACTGTCTGTCGCGGCCTTTCTAGGGAGGCGTCGTGGATTGCGGGCTGGCCGACCGCTTCGTTGTCAGTGCGCCGTCACATCTCTCTTCGCGCGTTGGAGGTCTTCTCTTTCTAAAAGCGGCGGCGTGAGCTCCTTGCTGTTTTCGAAAAAGGGGGCAGGAAAAGACTCGAAGAAAAGGGGAGGGAGTCAAATGGAGCCCCCTTAACTCGAGTGGAGATCTACGAGGCCTTCTTATAAACATTCACTTTTGCATATCCTTCGTGACCTTATCCTTTTGTGGCATGTATTTAGCACTCCAATCATCCTACTATTGCAAGTGAAGTAAGAGTTTAACGCTAGGGTATAGTTTCCTAGATTCTCCAATAACATCCTTTTGCAGCCAGCGTTTCAATTTATGTCATCTTTCTAGCATTTTAACATGTGACACAATGTTGGAAAGCCATGCGTTTGTGAGAGGTCTTCCCCTTGATTGCATTCCACAAGGCCACGAAGAAATCGATTGCTTCGGGAGTTTTTTAGTTCATCGTGTTCGGAGAAAGGGTTTTCGGATTGTTTGAGTGACTCGAGAGCTTCTCGATTTTTCCGCTCATCTTTAGCATTCGAAGAAGTTTTGAAGAGGTAAGAGGCGTGTGTCTACTCTTTTTATTCTCAGCTTGCAATTGGAAATCAAGAAACCGTAGGACGGGCCATGGATGTGGCTTCATCCTCCCTCGTGAAAAGTAACCGGGCCCCTCCCCCCGGGGAGACCGATATCCTGGCCGCTCTGCTGGAGGGGGGGTCGTGTGCCGCCCCTGGGGCATCCGAAAGTGCTGAATCCCCCATTGTTTCCCTCAGTAGACCCGCAGTTCTGTCTGCTCAGGAGGAGCTCAAGAAAGTTTGCCTCGTCGGCCAAGTGTTTGGCCCTAGGCCCCCGCTCGAAACTGTGCGACAATGGCTTCGAAAAGAGTGGTTCCCTCGAGGACTAATTGTTAGCAAATGTCAGTTCCTCCCAGCGGGCCACGTGCTGCTTGTCTTCGAAAATGAAGAAATGGCGTTCCAAGCCCTAAGCGTTGGCACCTGGCAGCTCGGTCGGTCGACCCTGTGCCTATTCAGATGGTCCCCGGATTTTACTCCCGACAAATCGAAATCGCTTCGGTACCCTCTTTGGGTTGAGCTCCCTAACCTTCCTTACTTCTTGTACAACTTCGTGTGGGACATTGTCTCTCCTATCGACAAGCCGCTGGCTTCTCGTGAAGACATTGGTGGTCTCATCTATGAAGGTGCAAGACACTCGTTCAATGCTAGGTGGCATCCCCAAATCTGTGTCGAGGCCGACCTCAGTTCGCCGCTCCCAGCAATGATCAAAGTGGACATGGGCGAAGGAGATGTATGGGAGCAGGACATCAGCTACAAAAACCTTCCCAACGCGTGCTTTCGTTGTGGCCAGCAAGGCCACAGGATTAAAGATTGCCCTCTCAGGCAAAAAAACAAGCGCTTTCAAGAAGCCTCCAAAACTGCTCAAGACAACAATGGCGATCCGACCCACTTGACCAAGGAAGGGGAAGGCAAGGGCATCCTGAAGCCACAAGCTGATGCTGATGGCTTTACTGAAGTTAGAAGAAGAAGGAAAAGAAGCCCTAGGGCCAACGGTGAGAGAAACAACCTGCCACATACCCCCTATAGCAACTTGTATTGCAATCTAGAAAAGGAGATCAATGAGTTTGACTACCCAGGTGGGAAGCTACCTGAGGCAGACATCTACGACAAAGCCCTAGAGATCCCCGACAATAAAGAAACCCCCCAGGAGGGCTACACTACAAGCAAAGAAGATGGTTTCACCACTAGTAACGAAGACAACTTGGATAGTGAAAGTTCCATCATTGGATCGACGATCCCGGAAACGGTGCCGAGCACGGGCCACAAGTCTCCCCAGCAAGGGGCGTCTCGCAAAGGAAAACAGCCCATGGAGTTACCCTGGAAAAGCCCCCACAAGAACAGATTTCTAAGTCGGGAATAGATCCCAGCAAAAAAGAAAGATGAAGCCAAGAGAAGAAAGGACAAAGCTCCCTCCCGCAAAGAGGGATCAATACAAAAATGATCGTCATCTCGCTAAATGCTAGAGGGCTAACCGACCCCTCAAGAGCGACCATCATTGGTCAATGGCTTCGCGACATTAGCTTAAACCCAGACTTTATATGCATTCAAGAGATTAAAATTGAAGGAGAAGACCTCCAGAAACGGCTCAGGCAGGTCTCCTCGGCCCATGTGTGGATCCCAACGAAACACCCGCGGGGGTCTGGAGGAACGGCTATCGGTGTTAAACAACTCTGGTTTGAAAAGCTTGAGAACTTCATTGAAGATGTAAGTCACCGTTGGATCGCTGTTTCTTTTGGAGCTCCTCTTTGTGCTACTATGGTTTCTTTGTACGCCCCTAACGGGGATTTGGAGAGACGGAACACTTGGGCCTCCTTAGACTCGCTTCCCCACAACGTGCTCATATGCGGTGATTTCAACATGGTGGAGGACCCTATGGACAGATGGATGGGCAAGGGCAGGGTCATCGACAGTCGGGAGAAAGAAACGTGGGACATGACCAAACTTCACTTGGATTTGGTTGAATTCAAAGACTCGAATGGCTTTTCTTGGTCAAATCTCCAAGTGGGCGAGGACCTGAGGAAAGCTAGACTCGACAGATGCTACATTTCTCAGAGTTTTACCCATCAGTGGGGCCATCCTACCATCACGCAACGCACTGACCTCACTATCTCTGATCACTACCCGATTGTCATCACTTTTCAACCTTCCAACAAGATCCGCAAGGCTCCGTGGTTCCATGCCAACGCATCCACCTTCTCTCTCCCCTCCGTCCATCAAGAAATCGCCGATGTGTGGAAGGTGGCGTTCGCCTCTGGCCTAGCCCCAGCCAAGTGCTGGAGAAATGCGGTCGACAAGTCTCGTAAGATCATGATCAGAACTAAGAAGATGCTCGAGACTGTGCGGCGGGCTCGCAGGGTTGCTCTCTACCACAGACTCTGGCGGCTCGAGGAGGAAGTGAACAAAGGAAAACACCAAGCCCAGAAAGGTCTCCGAAAAATCAGAGCAGTGTTGAGATACGAGGAAGAAATACAAAGGAAAAACTTGCAAATCTTCTTCAAGGAGTGGTGGGCTGGCAAAGCCGACAAACCCACCAAAGAGATGTGCCGTATCCTTAAAAGGAAACACAACAGAGATTCGATCCCCCTACTGCTAGATCCTCTTGGCAATGTATGCAATTCGGAAGAAGATAATTTTGGCATCATCGAAGGGCACTTCACGAGACTCCTGGGAACCTCGAACCCCCTCTCCCACCATAGAAGGGACTGTATGGCTGCCATTTCTAGGGTTTCCCCCCGGAGGATTCCACCCAACCTCCACTCCCTGCTCCATGCTCCTATCTCTAAATCAGAAATCATTGAGGTCATTGATGCCCTCCCTCTCGGTAAAAGCCCGGGACCCGACGGACTCACTAACGAGTTCTTTAAATCCTTCAAGCTGGTGGTTGCCACCCCTCTTCGGATGGTTTGGCAAGAAGCGCTAACGTTTGGTGCTCTTCCTTCTTGTCTAAATAATGGAATTATCAAGTTGATACACAAGAAGGGGGAAAAGAACAGAATCGAGAACTGGCGGCCTATTACGATGCTCCAAACAGGATACAAGATCATCGCCAAAGTCATCGCCAACAGACTCTCGTGCCACCTGAGATCTTGGCTTAGTGAGGACCAAAAAGGTTTCATCAAAGGCAGGTCTATCCTGGAAACCATTATGGATATTTGGGAAGGTATTCAATTTGCAAATGAGTCTAATCAAGATGTGGTCTTCCTTAAGATCGATTTTGACAAAGCCTACGACAGGCTAGAATGGGACTATATTCTGCAGTCGCTTCAAGATCTCGGATGTAGTCAGAAATTCACCAAGATGATCGCGACCCTTCTTGGAAACACAACGACCCAAATTAACGTTAACGGCAAACTTTCGAAGGCGATCCATCTTAAAAGGTCTATTAGACAAGGGTGCCCTCTGGCCCCCCTCCTTTTTGCCGTCGCCACTGAGGGGCTGAGCAGACTTGTGGCACATCATGTTGAGGCTGGCAATATCAAAGGCCTCCGGCTGCCTCAAGACCACGGTGAAATCATCATGAGACTGTTTGCTGATGATATGAACGCATTCGTTCACAATGATAATACTAGCCTGGAGACTTTCTGGAGGTGTCTTGCTACCTTCTGTGATGCCTCTGGATCCAAAATCAACCACTCTAAGACCGCCTTCAGGGCTATTGTGGGACATCATCCTGGCCTTCTCATTGACCATGGCTGTCAAATCATTCCGCAGGGCCAAATCTTTCGACTTCTTGGAATCCCCTTGGGGTTTGGCGTCTCTATGGAGCAGCGATGGAACTGGGTGCTTGCCAAACTTGAAAACAAGCTCAACTATTGGAAAGGTATGCAAATCAATCTCGCTGGACGTGCGATGGTTATCAACACGTTCCTCCTCTCTTCTACCATCTATTTCCTTTCTTGTTGGAGACC
This sequence comes from Ceratopteris richardii, assembly GCA_020310875.1. Taxonomy (NCBI): domain Eukaryota; kingdom Viridiplantae; phylum Streptophyta; class Polypodiopsida; order Polypodiales; family Pteridaceae; genus Ceratopteris; species Ceratopteris richardii. Next base: position 85,229,820 of record CM035424.1, on the reverse strand, counting down.
GAACGAGCAAGGCCTGTCCAAACTGAATAGTATTTGTAGAAACTTTCTTTGGACGGGCGATCATAACAGAAGGGGGGTGCCTAAAATCAAATGGGCCATCTGCACTAGCCCTAGAGATAGCGGGGGGCTGGGTATCCTGGACATTGGGTGTATGGCCAACAAACTGGCAGCCAAATGGATGATTAAGGCTTGGTGCAATAGGGAGGCCTCGTGGGCCAAGCTGATCTTCAGAAACAAGCATGAGTTGGCCCTCATGGGGTGCCCGAACTGGAAGAATCTCGACATCATGACCCTGCTATTCTCCCCGATCCCCGTCTTCCCGAAAGGCTCTAATCTCGTGTGCTCCCTTTGGAAGGGTTGGAATAAAGTCAAAAGCCTCACAAGAATTAGTGAAGACTGGAAGTGGGCGGCCGGAATCAGACAAAACGACTCTATCTGGTTTCCGATTCATGGCATCCGGAGTGTGGAGTCGTGGAACATTCAAAATGCCAAGAAATTATGGAACAAAGGATTCAAAAAATGAAACACCTCTGGAAACATGACACCAACAGCTGGATCAACTTCGAGGATATTGACCCTCGCATAAACATCTCCTACGAAGAATGGAACACTCTGCAAAGCAGATGCCTCGCTTGGGATCGTCACAAGACTCGCCTTCTCATGGGACACGACACACCGAACGCGCGTGGTCTCAAATGGCACAATGGAAATAGCCTACTCAAAATCCCGAACATCAAAGAAACGACTGACCTCCAGATAAGCCTCAACAAGAAGTGGTGCCTGTCTTGGACGCGGCTTCGGTGGGACATGAAATTCATGGGTATCTGGCACCCACTTATAGAGATTAAGAAGTCTGTCCTCTTATGGCAAATTCTTCATCGAGGAATTTGGACCAACCATAAGGCAAGCAAACTTTGTGGGTTCCCTCCTTGGTGCAAACGCTGCCACCGTGCTATCGAAGATGTCCCACACATCTTCCTTACTTGCCCCAACTCCTACAAAATCTGGCAGATGGTTGGAATGAAAATCAGACTTCAGAAACAGCTTAGTTGGAAACAAGTCCTTTTGGGGGAAGCGATTGGCTGCTCTGCGGCACTCTGGAACGCAATCAGAGGGGAAGTCCTGTGGAAAATTTGGCGGGAGCGGTGTGCTCTCAACTTCGGCGATCCCCCCAGGGAGTGGTCGATTGAGAAATCACTATTCCTCCTTGGCAAAAGGATTGTCAACAGTAAGAAATCCCCCCCCTTCAGGCACCATCAAGTCCTCCTATTGATCAACAACAAGCTCAAACCCAAGTGGGCCCCGCATGAGGGCGACGAGAGGGTGATCAACCTTCTTTGTAATGCAACCTAGGATTCAAACAAGCTTCCCCTGCTTTGTGGGATTTGGGGGGTCCCGTGGGCACTAGTCCCCTTCTATTGTACCTTTGTTTCTTAATTTAATTCAAGTCCGGGAGAGTAGGCTATTGCCGAACTTCCTTTATATAAAAAAATATTATGTTCAACCATTTATTCTTCATATTATTGCATGATGACATATCTCTTTTATTTACAAAGAAATACTCATGTCCTTACGTGTGGGAGTCTATGGATAGTTATATATTCATGTTGCATTCCCCTAGTTTAATAGTATTTGTTGCATACAAAATATCCATTTGAATTTTAAACTTGTATGATTGAATAAAGAAACGTCATCATGCAAAGTAAAAAGTGGATGTAAGAAAATATTGAAAAGAGGAGACATCATGAGCATGCAAGGAAATATTGAGGAAAAAAAGACGTATATTGATGGGGTAGTTTATATATATATTTTGAAGAGACTAAAATGGAATATGTTGCATGATATTAGCATATTGAAATTCCATTCACATAGTGTTTGGGCACATATAGTTCAAGTGTGTTCCAATCATGTAACGTCAAGATGCTTTGGATCTTATTTACTCCACCAATCAAAAAAATAATTTGAAAGAGGATAATAGATATTCACCATACATCCACTCCCAAAATAGATGAGATAAATATTATGGTCTTGGATTTTGTTAGATGAACATGTATTCAATATTGGCTATATACATTCAAATCATGTAGCAAGGAATGTAGAGCAACTCTCAAACTTAGAAGACCCTAGGAACAAGCATGAAGATCAAATGGGAGATGACCAAATGCACCTTGGAGAGAAGATTGGAAATATGAATGTGTTAAATGGTAATATGAACTTATTGATCATAGTTCTCTATGTACCTTAATTTGATAAGCATAGGAAAGATTGTGGAGAAGGGGTTGCTTGTGAGATTTACAAAGTATAGAGCCTATGTGGAAGATCCATACGAAGGGTTCAAGAAGAACAAAAGACAAACACTATTCACCTTTGAACTCCAAGACACAATGAACATAACATTGTTCAAATATGGTACATAAACTCTACCAGAGTTATAAGTATGGCAGAAAAGGTTAACTCACATTGGAGAGAGGACCTGCAAGTTATTAGAGATCAAAGTGTACTTGGACTACCAAAAATAACAAAACAACATGATTTGAAAATCTCATTAATGCCAATTTGGCAAGTGTCACAGGAAACCTATCATAAGATAGGTATAAATATGTAGATGTGAAGACAAACTAGATAAGGAAGAGAGATTTTGCACACTCTCATGCACAAAGAGAGGAGGACACATATACTAAGGCAAGTAAGAATGATATTTTTCTACTTCTTCTATTGGATGAAGGGAATATACAAGATTGATCTAATACAAAAATACAATTAGTACAATATATAAAGATATTAAATCTCACTAAAATTATCCCTAACATATATGGTGTTAACGACTATGAAAATAAATTGTAATTCAGGGCATCGTCCATCATCGCATTATAAGCTTCACATTTGAACACTCTGCCTCACACCCAATGTAATGTCCTATATTCAAACAATTTTCCAAAACTTCTCCAAGTGCTTTCATGTGCTATAAAAAAACTATTATGATCTGACTATCATATGGGTTCACAAAGATCTTAAATGGTACATTCTTTGGTCACTCCTATATATGGCCAAAGATATCAAGATTGTACTTAAGCATATATTATGTGCTCTATAAGAAAAGGAGTCTACTTAGCTTAGTGGTTAACTATCAAGGTTGGGAAGGATGACGTCTTGGGTTGAAACCCCATGAGGAGCACGGGAAGATAGTTTTGTCCAAAGATCTCTAGAGACTTCTGATAGAAGCTAACATGAGTTAACATGAGTCAAACGAGAGTTTACTCAAGTTGCTAGTACACCTTTTGTAGTGGTCTCTAATGGAAGGTACTAAAAGAGTGGTGGAGATCGCTCATGCACTTGAGGACTCTAGTTACATTTGTTCTCCTCATTGATTTGAGTAGCTATATAAAAATGCATAATGTTGGGAGCAGAGTAATCTCTCTACCACATGATGGTCCTAATAGTCTAGTTTGTTACATTGTTATCAAAGCTCTGGGAAATATTTCATGGAGACCTTAGTGGCCTTATCAACTTCTTCTCAAGCTTCCATGGAGATTTTGTTTGTTTCACACTTAGGAAATGAACACAACTCAAGCAATAAAGATTCGTATTATTGTTGAAACATATAGAAATACTTTGGAGGATCATTCAAGAAATGAAAAGAATTCAGAGATGAATCATTTTTGCATGATGTTGATTAGTAGAAAGTAATCTCAAGTATTATAATAAGGAAATCTCCATAGTAGTGAGAAAGATATTCTACAATATAGATAGTCAGCAAGTAGTTCCCAAGAAGTCCCAAACCACCCATAGTGGTACTTAGAGTCAAATCCTAGATATAACCCAAAGGTGTATCAATCTTGAAGAGATTCTTAGCTTCAAAAAAATAAAAACATTTGTGTATGCTTAGACTTGAGCTGAGTGGAAGGTCTCTAAAAAGCCCTTGGGTAAGCCAATGAGCCATAAAAAGTGAAAGAGATCTTAAAGAACACAATATGAATAGATATGGAAATGCTTTTCCAAGAAGTTGCAATTGGAAATACAATGAGTTTTGCCTCAATATGCACAATAAAATTCGTGCATAAATCATTAGATTTACCTTTTAAAGCATAAACTTGTAAGTAGGATTGAATTTTGTAATGAGATGTCTTTAAAATTATACATAAAGAGGTTAATGGTCTATACATACCCTAGAAATTTGGCCTACAGTAGTCTATTGTAAGCACTAGGGGGTGTGAAAAAAGAGTATAATTCCTTAATCTTAGCTATCCAAATTGGTGTCAACAAATGGTTAAAGGAAAGTTCATTAGAATGATCATGAGAGCATTCATAAAACATAAATAAAAGGACAAAATTAGTATGTATTTTTGTGGATTGGAGAAAGTATCCACTAGTATGGGATAGTAGCATCATAGCTCCCTTTGAGAATTTCTTTTTGGCAACCAAAAAGAAAAAGAAATCATGACTTATAGAAAGAATCAACTACTTTATCATTTTCTTTGGAAAAATATAAAGTTAATGTACTTAAGCCATAAAGAAATGAGGGAGAGTTTTCCTCTCACATTCATATCAAAAGTGGTGTCTAAAACTCACCGAGCTAAAAGTTTTGAATCAAGTTACTATTGAATTTTGAATGCGCCTTTGAATTAAAGTAATGCATAAGGAAGCCATAAATCCAATTTCTTGACTAAAGTAATGCATAAGAACTGCACATTAAAAAAGGAAGCCATAAATCCAAGTTCTTGACTAAAGTAAGATACATTTTGTTAAGCACCAAGTTTCTTATGTAACTCAATAAATCCAATTTCTTGACTAAAAGTAATGCATAAGAACTGCACATTAAAAAAGGAAGCCATAAAGAGATAGTCCCAGAAGCTTGGCTTAGTGGTTGAATCCCTCGCCTCTTGAGGCGGGGGCGTGGGTTCAAGCCCCCTGTGCTGCGGGACACCTGAGCCTTCGCGCGTGTAAACTTGATGCTGCCTTCGGGCGTGGAAACTATGCAGTGCCTTCGGGCCAGTTTACCCAGTGTTGTAAGTCCTTCCCGGTCTGAGTCTAACCCTTGTTCTTGTGGGATAAGGGGGGTCCCATGGGTACTAAGCCCTTCCTTGTACAGCTGCAATTTCAAAGTTAAAGTCGGGGGAGTAGGTCTCGGCCGAACCTGCTTAAAAAAATAAATAAATAAATAAATAAAGGCAAGATTAACTTAGCTCTAACAGATTATAAATGTTTTGAATAAAGTAGAAATATCATAATTTGAGCTCCGGGGTTCAACACACTTATACTAGATACCACACTAGTATCTTGTGGCTGGATAATGTTTAGCTATACTCCAAGAATCTATTTGTGAATCTAATTTAATTTTCTTAGAGTAGGAAAACTTCTTGACTACCTTGTTGAATTAGGTCTTTGAAAAGTGAATGCCTTGAGCCACATAGGGATTAACTCTGATTAGTTTCAAGTATCGTGAAAGTTTGTTTTGGTTCTAGAGAGTCTTAGTTCTTTCTATCTGCTTTCCAAATTATTTATGGATCTCACTCAAATAAAGTAGTTGAATTTGTTCAGGAAAGATTAGGGATAGCTAGTTGGAAAGAGGTAACTAAATAAAACATCTATGATAGGTGTTTTGTACAAGAAGTCATTCAATCTTTGAAAGTTGGTAAGTCGAAGTTGACTTAACCATTTGAGTTTGCTTCAAGTTAAATAGCATGTCTTGAATAAATTTGATAGCTTTCAAAAAATTCTTGGAAAGAAGAGTTAGAAATTTCTCATAAGAGTCACAATTTCCAAGACCTTAAAGCTAAAAATGAAAAAAGTGACCTAGCTCAGACAAAGTTCAATTTGGATTTGACTTGCTCAAGTCAAATAAAGGTTAACCAAAATTACTTCTCCTTTGCTACCATTTATTTTCTTGATGTCTACCTTCCCAAAAACGTAGTAGCCATTGACTTTTGATCCTCAACATCTTCTTGTTTTGTTCATACCTCTTCTCTTCCAATTGAATATGATAGCTCATTTCGTGCTCTTGGTTTTCACTTTATTCTCTTTGTTTTTTCTTTCCTCTTGTTTCACCTCTTAATCCTATATTTATTCATCTGTCTGCATATAGCATATGACCTTTAATACCTTGCCCTTCTTCCAAATTGCAAAGTCTCTCCATTAACCATAAGTGCTTAATTGAGAATAGTCGAGCATATTTTTCATAGAATACATTGACGAGATGAGGTTGTTCCACTTATCATCTTCCTTGGGAAATGAAATCCTTATCAGCTTCCCTATCTACTATTTCTTGTTGCTCTGCATAGCTCAAGTCTCTCAACTTCTTAAAGAAATTGAAGCAAGAAAATGGTTTGATTAACTTATTTATCAATTTGATAATGGACATAACACTCTTACAAATGTGTACAAAATTGTTTTTATCCATTTCAGCTTTGTGTGATGATATGTAAGCATATATCTATGAATGCTTATCTACAGCATTTGATTCGTAAAAAGTCATTACACACTTGTGACTTCTTAGATATATAGTCACTATAAAGTTATTTAAAATTCATCATATAACTTCTATTAGCCACATATTGTCTTATTTGAAGCTATGCAAAATGAGTTTACTTAACTATGAGGAGAGAGTGAGCTATGCGTATTTTTTGAGAGCCTTCTTCTATGAAGAGAAGGTTTTCTTCACCTGTCTAATTTTATAAAGTTGTTTTCCTTAACTTAAACATTTGACATCAATAGTTGCAGGAACTATGCTTATATTATTGCACATATTGGAAGCCTATGAGGTCTATTAGATTGTCCAAGCAAGAAATACGCTAGTCTAGAGTAACTTTTTCCAAAGACCATCTCATCTTTGGAATTTCCCATCATTCCTTCCAATGGTATCACCATTTCTTCTTAGTTTATAAATTATGGGTGATGGTTTCCTTTCCTCAATGGAAATTTGGATCAAATAAACTATTCAACATGGTTGCGAGGAGATGGTGTGTTGATTCTAGAGATGAGGTAGCACTACAAGAAACCTACTCTACATCTTCCAATCTAGCTTCATGGATGCTTATATACCTCATGAACATGAGAATGGTGCACAAAAAACCACAAAGTCCTTTGGACCATAATTCGCAAATTTTTGCATCAAAGCAGATAACTTCTATATGTAAGAAATGAGGAGAACCTTCTATTTTGGGAATAGAAGGTCTTAGTGGTATGTTGAGAGCTCACAACCTGGTATGAATTGATCGGAGAGCTTTTTCAAAAATCTAATTGAAGTCTATATCTAATTAAAGCAATCTATTTCATGAATGTAGCGGCACCATACAGGGAGAAATGAATATAGCAAGTCAAGGGGGTCATCCTGACTTTTTAGGATCTAGTAGATGTCTAGATACAATCATGTTTTGGCTCCATATCTCAAGATGTATCAAACCAAACTTAATGAAAGTTTATACATGAACAAAAAGTACTCTACTCTAACTATCCAAAGTGTACCTATAGTAATTAAATGAGTACACATAGAGAAATCAATTTCATCCCGTGCCTAAACACTTCTATTTATAAATATTGTTTGCATTTGAGTTATGAATCTTCTCACCTAAAAGTGATCCTAGACTTTAGGAGTGTTATTGATTTCATCCTTCTACCAAATAAGTCGTGGATTTAGCTTCCTAACTTCATGAGATTATTTCTTTTCTTGAATCTTACAATCATCCAAGATAAATAATCTAAAATGTAACAAGCAAAAGTTCATATATAGGTCCCTAGTGAGAGGACAAAATAATGTGTGTAATCCTTAAGCCTTAGCAAAGCACTTAGGATTTCTAAATAAACCAATAACTCCCCCTCAAGCCTAAGATGCTCGAGTCTTAAATCCTTCAATATTTTGACAAATGTAATCATGGATTTGAAAATGTTTGATTTTCTTTCATCCAATGCCTTAGTCATCATATCTGCACATTGTTAATGAGTTTATACATATAAGCATTGAATCTCTTTGTTCATAATCTTCTCTCTAACATAATTGTTATGAACTTCTACATGTTTAGTCCTAGCATGATAGATTGGCTTAGCACCAAGATGTAATGATCTAATATTATCTTTAAATATATGTGGATTTGAAGTGTTTAACCCTAAATAAGAATATAGGGTTCTAATCCACATAGCGTCTTGTGTAGCATTTGCAAGTCCTCTTTATTCAACTTTTGTAGATGAAAGAGTAATTGTGGGTTGCTTCTTTGGAGAACATGAGATATAATTTTTTACGTGCAAAATTAAGGTACCCATATGTGCTTCTCCTATCATCTTTAGAGCCTACCCAATCTACATCAGAGAAGAGTTTAACATCTATATGAGATGTATACAGATAATATAGTTCGTCACTGATCTTCCCTTCAAGTACTTTAGGATTATCTTAGTTGCTTCCATGTGAGGCTTCCTTGGAGTATGCATGACCTGAATCAACACACTTAATCCATGGAAAATGTCTACTCTAGTTAATGTAGCATAATTTAGGCTTCGAACTAGACTTTGATAGCTAGTTACATCTTTAGTTAGCTCAGCTTCATGAGCACTTAACTTCAAAATTGCCTCCATCAGAGTAACTGCAAGGTTTGTATTCTCCATTTTGAATCTAGAGAACATGTCTCTAATGTATTTACTTTGCGTGAGGAACATGCCTTTATTTCTATATACTAATTCCAACCATAGGAAGTGTGTGAGCATACAATTATCACTAATCTTGAATTCCTCCTTAATTTGAGCTTTGATCTGTTTAATTCCTTCTACATCACTTACTGTAATGATTATATCATTAGCATATACACATAGCTATATGACCTTTGATTCATTTCTCTTAATGAAGAGGGAAGGATCTTCCTTGCTTGCATCAAAAACTTTATCTTGTAAGTAAATAAAAAGTCTACGATTCCCATCTCTAGGAGCTTGTTTGAAGCCATGCAAAGCTTTCCTTAACTTGCACACATGTTGAGGATATGTATGATCTTCAAATTTAGGAGGTCAAGCCATATACACCTCCTCTGATATCCAACCATTTAACAAAGCATTTATAGCATCCATTTGATATATCTTCCAATTCTTGAAAGATGCAACATTCATGAGCGCTCTAAATGTAGGCATTTTTGCAACAAGTGAAAACTTGATAATCAATTCCTCTTAGTTGAACCATAAAAATTTTTCCTTACCTTATATATCCACCTTGAACCAATGAACTTCATAGATGGAGTTTTGGGTACCAGCTCCAAAGTCTAATTCTCTTGTAAAGTTTCTATATTTTCTTCCATGGAATGTCTCCATTTTGGTTTCGTCTTGGCTTCTTCATAGGTAGAAGGCTCTTCAATTTTTGCGTCTTGTGGGATATATATTGAGTATTTTGTGACCAATGAAGTGTCATATCCATACCTTTCTGGCATCCTTTTCTCTCTAGTAGACCTTATAGTTTGTTAAGATGATTCTCACACATCTTTGAGTTCCTACACTTTGGCTTTGCCTTTGGAGTTCCAAGAATTGGTTTTCCTCCTTGGAGTCATCTGATCATCAACAAAATCACTTAATAACTCAATTATGAATTCATTTCTCTTTGATAATCTTGGAAATTCTTTCTCTAGATCATAGAGAAGTCTGATTCTTTTGCAATCATCATCAAACCAAGATTTTTGTTTTGCATCAAACATAACATATGTACTAACAATCAAACCCTTGTTTCTTGGCTATGATAAAATTCATATCCAATGAAGATGCATTTCTCTACCTTTGGATCCAATTAGCCTCTGATTTGTGAAGTTATGTGTGCATATGCTATGCACCCAAAGATTCTGCAATGATCAAGGTTAGTTCCACTTCCATTCCATGCCTCATAGGATATCATGCCATCCAATGATTTTTATGGGAGTGTATTGATTAGGTATGTGGCTGTGGATATAGCCTCTACCCACAAGTGGTTGGCTAATTTCTTCACATTTAGGAATGACCTTGTAGTCTCCACTATTTCTATTTCTTCTCACTGGCACTCCATTTTGCTCTAGTGTATACCTGGTAGTGTTCTCTCTTATAATTCCTCTCTCTTGGAGATGGGAATCAAAGTCATGGGAGAAATATTCTCCCTCTCCATCTAACCTTAGTCTTTTCAAATTCTTACCTGCTTGATTTTCTACAATGTCTAGGTATTTCTTGAAACATGAAAACACTTCGTCTGCATACTTCATAAAGTATAATATTGTCCATCAACTACAATAATCAATGAATCACACATATTGCATGGATCTAGAGATTGAAGGTGCCTTGCTTGGTCCCCATACATCTGTATGGAATAGCTCCAACACGTCTCCATGAATGTATCCTTTCTTTGTGAATGGTTGCCTATGTGCCTTACCAAATTGACAAGCACTACATTTATAGATCATGTGTTGTTTGGATATATTTGGTAGAAGAATATATTTGGTAGACCAAGTACACTCTAATACCTATAAATTTGTTTGAGAGATCTTTTACCTATATGAGCTAATCTCTTGTACCAAATTTCTAACTTTGATAGAGTTTGGCTACCATAACTGAACAATGCAATATTTCTAGTATCTTGGAGTTCAAATATAAATAATGTCGCTGATTTTTCTCCTTCTATCATGTTCAATCCTTGATCTAGATCCTCAACAAATGCTCCATTCATTGTGAATCTGACCAACAATCCCTTCTCAACAATTTGACCTACACTTATGAGGTTTTTGTGATAGTCGGCACACATAATACTTTGCTCAATAGGTTCATATTACCATCTGAAGTCTTCACATTACCTATCTTCTCAACTAGATGCCTTGTGCCATCTCTTCTTTGAACTTCATGTCTATTCCTTGGATCCTCCAAGTCTAAGAGTAGAGCTACATTCCCTTCTACATGATCTGAGCAACCTAAGTCTATATTAAATAAATGTTCATTTTCTTTACCTTCCTTCATGGTCGTTCTCATTAGAATAAGTGAATCCTCTTGGGTTTGGTCATTTATATAGTTGTTTTAGTCTCTCCTTTCTTTGTATCCTCCTTGATACTCATTGTTGTACGAGTTATTATTGTATCCATTGAAATTGTTGACTCTACCTCTTGAGCTTCCACGACCTCCTTTGTTCCAACCTCTACCTCTTTTGTTTATAGGATTCCTAAAAAATTCTCAATAAGGTGATTAGTTAGGCTACAGAGATAAGCTTTGAGCTCTCTCCCTACCTTGTCTTCCTCCTCAGCCTCTTCCACTTGAGGCTCTACCTCTTCTTGAATAACTCTTGTGTCAGATGCACACAAAATGATGATGGAAGAGCAATCCAACATTTTCTTTACTTTGGTGAAATGCAATCCTTGTAGAAACGATGTGCTAAATTTGTAAATGTGATTTTGTAAATCATCACTTTTAGCAGTCCATATGCGAGCAACTAAGAATTGCATATGCAACGCTAATTGGCATTGCATATAGGATGCTACTTATGTGTCACAAATGCAACATTCACATAAGCGATGCTTCAGCAAATGTCCCTAATATCCTCATAAATAGCCTCGATCTCAATGTCGTTTAGTGACAGTGCATGCTTGATGTCGTGTGTGAAAAAATGCGCAATCACATAGCAACAAAGGTTTGTGGCATCAATGATCACTATGCACCCATATTCCTTGTAGTGAATGATTGTGCATTCTCCATTGAATCCTTCAATCTATCTCAGTGCAACAATGTTTACAATAATCTAGTAAATTTTGATCCTCTACTAGTTGAATCTCATCTCTCTCTAGACTCAAGTGCAATTCTAACAAATGATACCAATGAGGAGGAGGCCAAGACCATCAGATTCAAGAGAACGCCTCGTGAAGTAAGTAAAACATGATTTCAATTGTTGACTTTAGATAAACAATCTGCTTTAGATATTGTGTCCTTGGTGTGGATGAAAATTTTTGTACAATCGATATGGAATGAAGAAACCAAAGCAGCTAAGAGATAAATTTTTGAATTTATATAGTGAGAGATAAGATAGATATCTTTGTGCTCATATGCAAATCATTTTGGATAATATTTCATTATTACGTGTTTCATTTGAATATTAATTTAGTCGAGGGATCTGATGTTATATGGCTACATTTCAAATGGCAATGCACTTGGGGAACTGGAGACTCCATAAGGTTCAATAGAAACTTATAAATGGAGATTTCATCTTTGATACTTATAGATTTGCAGAAAAGGGATCTATTGATCATCATGCAATGAGCTAGATGATTAACTATTTTAGTTTGCATTGTGAACTTAAGCCTACTACTAGAAGGTTACACTTGTGAGATAACTTTAAGCATCAACAAGCATCTAGGGTCTATAGAGAAGAGATGTAGAGTAAAAATGAGAAGTTTGTGAAGTATCCCCATTTGGGTAGACTGTGGAAAGAAGAGCTCAACAATGTTACTATTCCTTGAAAAGTTAGGATGGGTGAATGTTTAGTCTTGCCAATTTGAAAGACATGGCTAAGGTACCACAACAAGTTTTTGGAAGAAAAAAGGTAATTAATCATAGAGGTAAAACATTAGATATCAAGAGTATTGTATGTGTTTGTTCTTTGATGGTATGATCAAAAGAAGACATGCTTGCCTCATCCTTGTGCGAATGCTTTTGGTAGGTGCATTGGTTTACAATGGAAATTTAAGTTCTAAGGTCTTTTGATCCATCCCAAGGTGCATAATGACCCAAAACTCATTGTCACCATGATTCATAGAGTTTTGCACTCATAGGAGCATAATCTACCACCAATTCTTTATTTGCAACTTGATAACACTATAAGAGACAACAAGAATTCTATAGTCTTCAGATATTGATTGATGCATGTTGATAAACACGCATTTCAAAATGTTAAGGTCAATTTTCTATCGGTTGGGCATACTCATGACTACATCCATCAAATATTTAGTAAGTTTTCTAGGTGACTAGCATATCATATTGTTTTTACTCTTCCATCATTGAAGAACTTAATTTTAGAAGCTTATACTCAAAAGCATAAAGATCATCATCTTACATACATGAATGACTTAAAGGATTTTTTTCCCAATAGGTGGTGATAATACAAATAAAGATTTGGCACCATTGCAAACTATTAGTTTCAACCATGTATTTTTTATGCGGAAAATTGAGGACACAACTCTTTTCTTTGCAAAGAAATTTCAATCTTCTTATGGGTGGACGCATAGAGATGGATGTGGATTTTTTATTGTATGTGCCTAATTTAGTAGTTGTTCATGGTGCAAAGAAATCTGCATGTGAAGATTAAAGCATTATGATAGAATTTGGAAACCTGCTTGAGAAAAGTAAAAGGTGGATGCAGACACTTATGGAAAAGAAGAGACAAATAGATGGTGTAAAAAAATATGCAAGCAATCAAAATGTGTCTTAGTGGGATGATTTTTGTAATGCATCAAGAACAGATAATAAAGAATAACATTGAAGGATGTTGATCAATTGACGCGCTCCATTCACATGGGAGTTTAGTAGACATGTAAACATAGAGAAAGCATGTACTGCATATCGACTTCAAATCTTAATATACCCACAAGAGAAGAATACTCATGTAGTTTCAAAGATGGAAAAAGAACTTGAAGCAAAATAGCAAAAAAATTTGAAGCAGATAAACATTGGCATGCTTATTATAGTCCTTGCTTAGGGTGATGAATATGCAAAACCATTTTGCATTGCAAAAGTTATATATGTCATTAAGGATATACAACAAGATGGAATAACCTCTTCGATATGAAATTACTATACTAAAAGCAATAATGCATTAATAGGAAAGTACACTTTAAAAATGGAATGCAATTTTGGTGACCAAACCGGTTCAAAAAGGAAAAAGCATATTAAGAGTACATCTACTCTTAAAATAGATGAGGTACATATTCTTGTTTACTATTTTTCCTTAACAAAAACAAGAGACTTGAGAAAAAAACCATGAATATGATAAAGAAAAAACTTCCAAATCTAAGTCACACAAGTAATCAGAGGCAAACATGAAGGTCCATACTTGATCTTGCTGAAATTGTTATATTCATGGATGAAGATAAAGCTCTTGGTGCTATGGAAGAGGAGGAAGAGAGTTCACAAAAGTCAAAAACTGAAACATATGTATCAGATGAAGGAGGCATATATGTAGATGAAGAAAATTATTACCTATTATGAAAATCACTTACAATTTCTATTGCTTTACAAATGTTGCTCCCTAATTCATCTGACTCAACCATGTTTTGTATTATAATTGAGTCTAGGTGCAATTTGTCACTCAAAAATATGTTAATTTAGTTTCATCCATATGCTCTTTTTAATGTCTTATAGATTTTTCTTATATAAGTTGCAAAAAAGAGATCTGCTAAAGTCTACATTTTTTGACATATTTTTATATTCAAAATTTTGGAAAAATGCCAAAAAATGTAAAACAAAAAACATGTTTTTTAGTTTTCTTTTTACTATGTATAATGGTACAAATGCTTTTGAAATATAAGATGCAATTCTCTTGATTTTTGGTGGAAATATTCTCTTTTTTGGACATAGTGCTCCTTTGTTACCATTGGCTGTTATTACCTCTAAGAGTGATAGTGTAAGAAATACATTTTATGGTCTGGTTTTCTAGAAACATCTCATGCCTAATTTAAAATGATTCATCATAGGGATGGTCAAATATAAAGTAATTTATGTCAACTTGGTAAATGATGCATTTCATCACTCAGAAGGTGATGCTAGCTCCTCTAGTGTTATATTTTCTCATCATGTCATCACCTTCGGTATGAAAGGCTTAGTTCCGTAAAGTGGATAATGATTTACTTTGTATGGAACATTTTGTTCAATACTTTCAATCATCACATATTGGGTATGGTAGATTGAGATGTTGGATCCATATTTAGATCAAGATAGAAAATTTACTTGATTTTAAAGTTTTAAGAGATATTTTAAAACTATATCCTTTAGCATATTAGTTAATATAGCATATATACTTGAGTTTAAAGTTTTAGAAGATATTTGAAAAAAAAGGTCTTTAGTTTTGAGTAATCTATGATTTGAAACTTGTACTTATTTATGATTTTTTTTCTGTTAGTATCAGCCTTCTTAATTTGTGGCATAGTTAAATTGCCTAAGAACTTTCTATTACTCTATTATTTTAATATATTCTCAGATTTATGTTCACTTTCTTACTAAATTAGTGTGTACAAGCTCTAGACATACCTAATAGTTTTGTAGAGCATAGTGAATGCTTTAGGTATTAGTATTCACGATTTCAATTCACTTATTAAACAAGATGTCAACTGACATGTTTCTCGAAAAAGGAAATTTACTCGAGGTCTCTATATCTCACAATTAGTCACAAGTAAGTGGTGAAGATCTACACATAAAGAGTCAGAGGATATTCTAAGTACTTATGCTACACACATAAGGACTCAGTGGGCCTAACGGGGATTCATATAATATGATCAAGGAAAGCATTTGTATATCTTGTTATATATGCTAGATATGTTCATTAGAGACTATTAGTATAACATGTTATCAGATCTCGTCGGAAGATTGGAGCCAATGCTTGACACAAAATTTATTCCATTTGAGCTTTCGCATAAGCTCCAAGTGAGCTCATTTCAATTCAAGAGACAAGAATTTTCTACAAGGAATAATACTATTCACTATTGACATGGTGAAAACCCTTGCACATACATAAACAATGCAACTTCTACTGTGGAATCTAGAAAGATGAAAAGGTTTCCCATGAGGGTGTTGAAATCAAGAACTTGCATGTTTATGTATAGGTTCACGGCTATGGTGAAAGCTTCCCATTTTTCATCTTTCCTTACTATTTGCTCTTCATCAATGATTTCTCTAAAAATTCCAAGTTCATATCCTATTTCTTTTATTCTAGTAACAAAATCAATCACAATCTACTTGGGTATCTTTTTGAGTGTGGTGGAATCCATCCATAGTTGATTCTTCCTTGCCTTTGTACTTGATGAGAAGAATCTTTCAAGAGCATTCCAAGTCTCTTGTAAAGTCTTGAAACTTGTGATGTGTGGAAGTGAAAAATCACAGATTGAGTTAAGAATATTTGAACTTTTTAGAGAATCCTTTGAGCACCATGTAATTAACCTCTCTTTCTTCCTTTGTTGGTTGGCCCTTGCTTCTGAGCTTTGGCATCATCTCATCTCCAGATATTTAACCATAGGGGCTTCTCCCATGAAGATAACCTTCCATTCTTAATAACAAAGTTGAGAATCTACCTCGATCCAATTTGTCTATGGATGAAGGAAATCCATCTACCATGTTGACTAGTTTCTCTTATACCATTGTGAGGAGATGGTGTGTTGATTCTAGAGATGAGGTGATGCTGCAAGAAACCTACTCTACACTTGCTAATCTAGCTTTATGTATGATTAATATAGTTCATGAACTTCATAGTGGTGCAAATAGAACCACCAAGTCCTTTAGAGAATTGTTCTCAAATTCTTGCATCAAAACACAACTTTTATATGTAAGAAATGAGGAGAACCTTCTATTTTCGGAGTAGAAGGTCTCATATTATTGATCACAACCTAGTCTGAATTGACCAAAGAGCTTTTGCACACCTCTAATTGAAGTGTATGTATAACTAAAGCAAGTTATTTCATGAGTTTACCTGCAGCATACAATAAGAAATAAATCTAGAAAATCAAGGGGTCATCCTAACTTTTAAGGATCTAGAAGATGTGAAGATAGAGTCATTGTCTTTGCTCCATATCTTAATACCTATTGAAACAAACTTAATGAAAATTGAAAGATCAAAATAAGACCCTTATTCTAGCTATCCCAAGTTTAAATTATAGAAAATAGATGTGTACATGTAGAGAAATCGATTCCACACATTCAATGTAATGATCAAAATGTTGGAGCAGAGAGAAGACAAAGATGTACTCAATGCGATGTATCAAAATAGGAATGCTATTGCGCATATACTATAGAGGGACTATAGAGGACTACAAATATATAATGGGAGCTCAATGTATGCTCAATTTTGTAGCTCAACACCTCTCATAAATGCTCTTTCATCCCAGATCTAAACACAAGTGTATTTATACACGTTGTTTGAATTTAATTTTGAACTGTCTCACCTAAAAGGGATCCTAGAATTTAGGAATGTGATTAATTTGAATCTGCTATCAAATGTGTCATGGGTTTAGTTCCCTAACTTCAAGAGATTATCCAAGATAGATAATCTGAAATTTACAAGCACAAGCTCATATATAGGTCTCTATGTGAGTGGACAACTAATGTGTGGGGTCCTTAAGCCTTAGCAATGCGCTTAGGCTTGCTAAATGCACCAACAAGGGTCTCTTAGGATGGAATCACATTTGCAAGGAAGAAACCTAAATGGACACGCCTTTGGAGATACGTTGATGTCTATGCAAAGGACTAAAGAACAACCAACACAAGAGGAGTAAGAGAGATTGAACACATGTTGTGCAAAGGATGCTAGCAAGGTCATAAAGTTTAAATTGTTTTTTTGATTTCTCATTTCCACATACTAGGAACTATAAGACTTCACACTTTTTTATTTGTTTCAATGTAGCAAAAGGATTATGGTTGGTATCCTATGAAAAAAGAAATCCAATTTGTAACACATTGTGGATAATGATGTCTGAGTGAGTACATGAAATATCATCTTTATGATGTTGTGAGTATGATTAAATTTCATAAAACATATTTTATTTTTATTGATGTCTTACTTTTTCTGTTTGTAATATGTCATACAAGATTATTAGGGAGAAGCATATATGGATGAGGTGGAGAGACAAACAGAGAGGGATGATATCAATCATCAAAGAGTGTTTACCCATCTACCTATGATGCCTCTTCAGATGATCATTATGATGTGCATGATCATGGTGATGAGGATTTTCATGATGATGTGGATGATCGTGATCAGGGAGAGGATTGAAGTGATTGCCATGTTACATTGGATGTATTATTTACATTGATACACACATATATTTTTTCATTCTAGTAATGTTTTAATTTTGTCTATGGTACTACTTGATATCAAAAATGTATTAATAGATTTTCTTATAATTTATATTTAACATTTGATTTATGGCTTTGATTGTATAATTCATTCATATTATATGTGTGTTTGTGTGTAGTTTTTGTGTATATGTATGTATGCATATATATATATATATATATATATATATATATATATATATATATATATATATATATATATATATATATATATATATATATATATACATATATATATATATATATATATATATATATATATATATATATATATTTGTAAGTGTGTAAATGTGCATGTATGTTTGTGTATTTCTGTGTTTGTTTTTATACATGTATGTGTATATGTATATATGTGCATATGTAGCCATATGTGTATAGGTTTGTATGTGTATAGGTTTGTATGTGTATAGGTTTGTATGTGTATATGTGTGTATATGATGTGTATGTGTATGTGTACATATTCATGTGTATGTGTGTGTGTGCATGTGCATGTATATATATAGTGTGAATCTGTAAGTGTGTGTATGTGAATTAATCAAACAAAACATATGAAATGATATACAAACAATGAAAATTATACTTACAATAAATAGTTATATATTATGCTTGTTGAACTTCTGAAATAGGGAGAGAGAGTGAGAGAGAGAGATGGGGAGAGAGAGAGAGAGAGAGATGGATAGAGAGACAGAGCAACAAAGAGAAAGAGAGATAGAGAGAAAATGATATAGAAATCTAGAGAAAAATAGGGAGAAACAAGGGGAGAGAGAGAGAGAGAGAGAGAGAGAGAGAGAGAGAGAGAGACTTAGAGAGAGCATAGAAAAGAGAGAGATTGAGAAAGATATATCTTGAGCTCATATGCGCAATGTAAATATGAACATTGGATCACTCTTGGATCAGCTGCATGAAAAATGATGATGGAAGATCAATCCACAAATTTCTTTATTTTAGTGAAATGCAATCCTTGCATAAGTGATGTGCAAAAGTTCTAAATGCGATTTCTAAATCATACCTTTTAGCACTCCATATGCGATGCAACTAAGCATCACATATGTGATGCTAATTTGCATTGCATATGGGATGCAACTAGTTATGTGGCACAAATGCAACATTCACATTAGGTATTCTTCAACTAATGTCCTTAATATCCTCATAAATAGCCTCAATTTCAATGTCGTTTAGTGATAGTCTATGCTTGACGTCATGTGTGAAAAAATGCACAATCATGTAGTGACAAAAGTGTGTGGCATCAACGATCACTATGCAACCATATTCCTTGTAGTGAATGATTGTGCATTCTCCATTGTATCCTTTAAACTATCTCAATGCAACAATGTTTACAATAATCCAATAATTTTTTATCGTCGATGAGTTGAATCTCATCTCTCTATGAACTCAAGTGCAAATGTAACAAATGATGACAATGAGGAGGACGCTGAGACCATCAGATTCAAAAGAAGGCCTCGTGAAGTAATAAAAACATGATTTCAATTGTTGACTTAAGATAAACAAATTGTGTTAGGTATTATGAATCCTTGGTGAGGATTAAAATGTTCTTACAACTGATATGGCATGAAGAAACTAAGAGAAATTTTGGATTTTAGATAGTAAGAGACATGATATATATCTTGATGCTCATATGCAAATTATTGTGGATAATATTTCATTATCACATGTGTCATTTGAATATTGATTTAGTCGAGGGATTCGATGTTGTAGGGGCTACATTTAAAATTGCAATGAGCTTGGTGAATTGGAGACTCCATAAGGTTCAATAGCAAGATATCCAATTTCTAAGGTTTTTTTGATCCATCCCAAGGTGCATAATGATTCAAAACTCATTGTCACTATGATTTATAGAGTTTTGCAATCATGGGAGCATCACCTACCACCAATTTTTTATTTGCAACTTGATAACACTATGAGAGAGAACATGAATTCTATATTCTTTGGATATTTATTGATGCATGTTGATAAACAAGTATTTCAAACTGTTAAGGTCCATTTTCTATTTGTTGGGCATACTTGTGACCACATCGATCAAATGTTTAATAAGTTTTCTAGGTGACTAGCACATCATAATGTTTTTACTCATCCATCATTGACCAATTTAATTTCAGAAGCTTATACTCAAAAGAGTGAAGGTCATCCTCTTACACATATGTATGACTTAAAGGAGTTTTCCTCAATAGGTGATGCAAACTATTAGTTTCAAACATGTATTTCTGATGAGGAAGATTGATGACACAACTCTTTTATTTACCAAGCAATTTCATCTCTTGATGGGTGGGAGCATAAAGATGAATGTAGATTTTTTATTGTATGTGCCTAATTTGGTAGTTGTTCATGGTGCAAAGAAATATCCATGTGAAGATAAAAGCATTACGGTAGAATTTGTAAACATGCTTGAGAAAATTAAAAGGTGGATGCAGACACTTATGGAAAAGAAGAGACAAATTTAGGGTGTAAATAAATATGCAAGAAATCAAAATGTATCTCAGTGGGAGGATTTTTTTTATGCCTCAAAAACAGATGATAAAGAATAACATTGTAGAATGTTGGCCAATTGACACTCCATTCACATGGGAGTTTAGTAGGCATGTAAGCGTATGGAAATCATGTAATGCACAACCATTTCAAATCTCAATATAACCACAAGAGAAGAATTATTATGTAGTTGCAAAGATGGCAAAAGAACTTGAAGCAAATATCATGAAAATTTGAAGGTGATAAATGTTGGCATGCTGATTGTAGTCCTTGCTTAGGGTGATGAATATGCAAATCCATTTTGAATTGCAAAAGTTATATATGTCATTAAGGATATAGAACAAGATGGAACAACCTCTTTGACATGAAATTGGTTCTATACTAAAATCAGTATTGCATTCATAGGAAAGTACACTTTAGAAATGGTATGCAATTTTGGGAAACAAATGGTTTAAAAAAGGAAAAGGAATATTAAGAGTACATCTACTCAGAAAATAGATGAGGTACATATTCTTGTTTAGGATTTTGCCTTAAAAAAAAAGCAAGAAACTTGAGAAAATAGACCATCAATATGATAATGAAAAAACTTCCGAATCTATGTCACACAAGTAACTAGAGGCCAACATGAAGGTTCATATTGATCCTGTTGAAATTGTTATGTTCATGGATGAAGATAAAGCTCTTATTTCTATGGAAGAGGAGGAAGAGACTTCACAAAAGTTGAAAAGTGAAACATATGTATTAGATGAAGGAGGCACACATGTAAATGAAGAAAATTATGACCTATTGTGAAAATCGCTTAGAATTGTTATTGCTTTACAAATGTTGCTCCCTAGTTCATTAGTTCATGTGACTCAACCATGCTTTGTATTATAATTGAATCTAAATGCAATTTCGCACTCACAAATATGTTGATTTGGTTTCATTCATATGCTCTTTTTAATTTCTTTAAGATTTTTCATATAGAATTTGCAGAAGGAGATCTACTAAAGTATACATTTTTTAAAAACATTTTTCTATTAACAATTTTAGAAAACTATCAAAAAATGTTAAAAGAACACATTTTTTTAGTTAATTTTTATAAAACTATGTATAATGGTACAAAGGGTTTTGAAATATAAGATGCAGTTTGCTTAATTTTTTATGACAATCTTCTCTTTTATTGACATAGTTTTTGTTACGGTTGGTTGTTATTACCTCTATCGAGTGATAGTGTAAGAAATGGTTTTTATGGACTGGGTTTTTTAGAAACATGTCATCCTAGTTTAAAATGATTCCATCATGGGCATGATCAAATATAGATTAGTTTATGTCAACTTGATAAATGTTGCATTTTATCACTGAGAAGGTGATGCTGGTTCCACTAGTTTTGTACTTTCTCATCATGTCATCACCTTTGGTATGAAAGACTTAGTTCTGTAAAGTGGATAATGATTTACTTTGTGTGAAAACTTTTGTTCAATAGTTTCGATCATCACATATTGGGTATAGCATATTGAGATATTGGATCCATATTTTAGATCAAGATACCAAATTTACTTGAGTTTAAAGTTTTACGAGATACTTGAAAAAAAAAACCCTTAGCATATTAGTTAATATAGCATATATAGTTGAGTTTAAATTTTTAGGAGATATTTGAAAAAAAAACATATTTTTTAGTAAAATATGATTTGAAACTAGTACCTATTTATGATTTTTTTTGTTAGTACTAGCCCTCTACAATTTGGGGAATAGTTACATTGTCTAGGAACTATCTATTACACTATTATTTTACTATGTTCTCTACTTTATGTTCACTTTGTTACTAAAGTAGTGTGTACAAGCTCTAGACATAGCTAACAGTTGTGTAGAGCATAGTTAATGCTTTAGGTGTTAGGATTCACGATTTCAGTTCACTTACTAAACAAGATGTCAGTTGATATGTTTTTTTCAGAAAAGGGAATTTGGCGACGGTCTCTAGATCTCACAATTAGACACAAGTAAGTGGTGAAAATCTACAGATAAAGAGTCTGAGGATATTCTAAGTACTTATGCTACACACATAAGGACTCAGTGGGCCTCACGCGGACTCGTATAGTATGCCCAAGGAAAGAATTGGTATATCTTCTTATATATGCTATTTAGGTCTTTAGAGACTATTAGTATAACATGTTAATTTCGCCGGAAGATTGGACCCAACGCTTGACACAAAGGTTACTCCATTTCAGCTTTCGCATAAGCTCCAAGTGAGCTCATTCAAATTCAACAGACAATAATTCAGTGCAAGGAAAGATACTATTCACTAATGACATGGTGAAAACCCTTGCACATACATAAACAATGCAGCTTCTTCTGTGGAATATGGAGAAGAAACAAAATTAGAAAATCATGCAATCTCACTGTGTGTCTCTCTCGATACACACACACACACACACACACACATATATATATATATATATATATATATATATATATATATATATATATATATATATATATATATATATATATATGAGGTTTTGTACGAGTCGCATTGCTTCAAGGAGAGGCTTTTGAACACTAAGATAGAGAGAGACATTCACCTTATGCGAAATTGTAACTCATTGTAGATTGTCAATTGACTGCATCAACATAGTGCACGATAGATGGAACGGGCTTTTCATAAACGAAAATTATTTATTATTACTTACTACAGTCAGGCCGTCCATTGTCTCCATCATCATAGTGCATAGTAGACGCAACGGGCTCCCCAGAAAATATAACTTTGTTCTTTACTTTATTAGTAACTTCAATCTTCTTTGGTACAAGTGGATTGAAAGACATCTTTGAGTGCGCTAAGCAGAAACATCTTTTTCTTTTTCTTTGAATTTGGGTATCTCTTAGTCTTGAATCTCTCTAACTGCCCAAAGTTGTAGACTTTTTTTCTTTTGTAAAATGAGATTTAAATGTGAACAACAAATAATTACAAAATAAAGAAGAAGTACAAAAACGTTTGATAACTTTTTGCTCCCTATATTGAGTGATCCATTTGTTTTTATTGTATTTTACAATAAATGCCGTATGGTGCATTTTTTTGTTTTAAGGAAGCTTGGACAAGGCCTCATCTTCCTTGCTTAAATGAATAAATAAACAATTGTACAGTGAATGTGCATAGTGCCCTTTGTATCTCATATATCCAAGAAAGCAAGGGTGGAACAACCGAGAGGTGTACTTTCTTCGAGGTCCAAAATTGGTACAAGACCTACCATTTGACCGGTGACTAAGACTTTAATGTAAGTGACAAGGAACGTTACTGATTTTTTATCACTCTCATGAGTGACCCACTTGCATTTAATCTTGTTGTTTTCCAAGAAAAACATCCTATTGTATGTGAAAGATGGTGAGTTTTTACAATTACATACTCTTTACAAGGTTCCCTCTTCCCCCCTTCCCCCTTCTATATATGCGTAGAACCCTAACACGTTACTTATCTTTTATAATCACTTGTACATACATTCAGTTTTGTGTGGTGTGCTCCGATCTTCTTCTTCTTCTTCCTTGTGTTGTTTGTGTGCTTTTGTAAACCTCAAACTCCAAAAATTCGTATCAAAGGACATCAATGCTTCATTTAGGGCATTGTCGACACCCCTCCGATCACAAACTCAAAATGGCATGAAATTCGGTGAGCTAACTTAGGGGGATTAGGACTTCAAAATAGCTTCTCCTTTTGGTTTTCGAATTTTGATATGAGCTTGTTTCAGCCTCCAAATGCACTATTCTATTGCGAGTGTAGGCAATTTCATCTTTTTGTGCCAAACATATATACAAGTTTTCATTTGCTAGTGAAACCACCTTAAAGTCTGCTATGGATTGAGTAGAACTCAATAGGATAGTTCTATTCAACTTTTTGAGATACAATAATTTTTTTGCATCAGTGTATTTTAGTCAATGGCCATGTATGAAAGCAATAATGTACTCCATATGTTGGATATCAAGGATAAGTTGAATGGCATTAATTACCCATTATGGGCGTATATGATGCTTAACATATTGAACACAAAAGCACTGTGGAATATTATGCATGTTGTTGAAAAAGAACCTACTACACTTGCAAATATAATTATTCAAAGTGATTTAGATGGCATCGAAGATAATGATCTTCAGGTTTGTGTCCATGTTGTACTTCTTGCTGCACCTATTGTAGAGCAACATCGTTGAGATGCCAAAGATGCTCAAGCACATGCATTGATAGCCTTGTGTGTCAAGTGTGCCATTATCGCTCATATTTGATCTTGCAAAAAAACAAAGACTGCTTGGGATATGCTTACCATGTTGGTCGAGGCAAGAAATGAGGTTGGTATTACTCACCTCTAAAAATCATTGGAGAGTGATCATATGAATGAAGGTGAATCTATGGATAGCTTTTTGACAAAGATCAAAGATTTGAAGGAGCACTTGATTTCTATTCATGAAGTCCTGCAAGACAATTCACTTGTGTAGACTATTCTAAATGGTATTAGAGAATCATATCAAGGTTTTGCTTCTAATCTATGGTTGATGATGAAAGGCAATCCAAATGCCTTAACACTTGGGGAGTTAGTGTTTGTTTTGTTATAGGAAGATTAGCGAGGAAGAATACATCCATCATGCCTCTAGTAGATCAAGCGTTCTTAGCTATTCAAGAGGGCAAAGGTAAATGGACCTCATATACTAGTAAGCAGAAATTTGTTTACTCCACATACTAAAAAAAAGAAGACAAAGATGAGAAGAAAACAAAAAAGATAGACTTTTTTTGTAAATAGTGTAAAGGAAATGATCATGCTATTATAAAGAGTTGTCCAAAACAGGCTGCAGAAGAGGCAATGAAAAAAGAGGCTGGAATGGTTGGGCTTTCCCACAATCTTTAAATGAGCTCATTTCAACTCAAGGGACAATAATTTCCTACAAGGAAAGATACTATTCACTATTGACATGGTCAAAACCTTATACATATACAAAAAATGGAGCTTCGACTGTGGAATTCGGGGAAGTAAAACAAATTAAAAAATGATGCAATCTCTGTGTGTCTCTCTCTCTATACATGGATACATAGATACACAGAGGTACAAACACACAGCCACCCCCCCCCCCCCCCCCCCCCATTTTTTCGCTTGCTATGTGTAATCTTCCTCTCTATTGACCGCGGAATCTTCCTTCCCGATCCTTGCATGCGATTCCCTTACCAAAAATAACTATAATTAGCAGGATACAACTCCACCTTTTGACATAGATTCATGTGCAGTCCTCTCTTATCCTCTAACATCTGGCAATGATCAGGTGCCGAGCCGCCCAAAAATTTCAAGTTTTATACGCAGCAGCATGCTAAACTGAGTATTTCATTTGATAACTAAAGGTGTGGACAAAAAACAAAAAGTAAGGTACGAACTGCAGAGCATCACAATTATATGTGCACAATTTATGTGTTGCTGTGCTTTAAATTTATTGCACAATTTGAATTCAGTTCTTCAGCACCTGGTCTTTTCCTTCCTCTGAATATCTCCGATTTTCGGACGTCGTCTCCTTCATTGGCACAACTACTTGCAAAAGTTCAAGAATAAACATAATTTTCAAACTGTCTTGCAAGTTCAAAAAGGTCTCGAACTGTTTCGAAGTGTCTCACAAGTTCATTGGCAAAACTACTTGCAAAAGGTCTAGAATAAACATGATTTTCGAACTGTCTCCTGCAAGAGAGCAAGGATTACAACTACCACATGCTTGAGAGATGACTCTCCTCCCAACCAAATGCCTCTATATATAGCTCTCTCCAGGGGACTGCCTTCTTGGGCAGGTGGATACTAACCATCCAAGTGTCAGCCATGTAACTACATGTGCGCCAAGTGTCCCAGTTAACTCGAGTTAACTCAAGTGGATGCTTCTAGAAGGCTCTAGATCTCTTTGGGCAAAATACTCTCCCCATGTCTCCGATGGAGAACCCAAGACCTCTTCCTTCACATCCTTGAGACTTAACCACTAAGCTAAGTGGATCACTTGTTCACAAGAGCACAAGACCTCCTAGTAACTCTAAACTCGAGATCTTTGGTCATACATACGGATGACCAAACGGTGTCCGATTTCAGATCTGTCTGAACCGGCCAAACCCTTCGATCATAGACTTACTTTATTACATCTCGCAAGTGTGCATCAATATCATTTCATTGAAGTTCATTGTTGTATGCAATAGCATAGTTCACTTTGAGAAAGGCTTGGTGAATGCATATTCCCATCCGCTAGGAAAACAAATGAAGACTCTTCTCCCCTTTTTCTTCTAACCAAGTACTACTTGGAAGAGACAACATAATGGTATTTTTTTTTTATTGTGAACGATAATCCTGAAGACAAAATATTCATGACACCGTGTAGCTCAGTGATGAGTAGCACCTCCTTTAATGTCAATCCGGGAAGACGTGAGGATGGTATGAAGACCTCGAGCAAGTGACGGCACAAGTGCGTGAGTGAGAAGCACACTAACATGCACACACATACACACACGCGCACACACGGCCAGACAAAGAGCGAGAAGCAATGGAGTTCTTTAGATTACTTTCAAAAAACTCTTACAAGTTCATTTCAATTACAATCTAACACAAGCTAACCTCAAAAATGAGCTCTCTAGCTCCTTTTATAGTTTTTGACTAGGTTTTGGTCCTGTCCAGACCTAGTGTCCGGCCTAGTTAAAAATTAGGTTCCAGGGCTTATTTGAGGGCTCAAACGAGATCTAAAAAATACGAAAATTGGTAGGTAGATACTTCTAAAGCTCCTCAAGCTCAAGGACTCCTTGGCTTGCACAAAATGGAGCTACAAAAAGGTGAAATGATATTTACAATGATTATTAGTGATAAAAATCACTATTGTTGTAGGGATTTCTTCTAATGATCTGCCATACATATCTTCGAGCTCCCTACTTGCTCTTCCTCCCTGTGTGTCCATCTCTTTGATATGCATTAGTGTCTTTGAAAAAATATTGGCCTACTTGCCAGATCTTCGTCGACTGCTTTGTCTACTTAATCCTTCGCCTTGCTCTGACTCTCTCCGCTGGCTTCCTTGTCTCCTTAGTCCTTGGGTGCCCGTACTGCTCTCAACACCCCCCCCTCTCTCGCGTCTGTCGTCCCTGACAGACCCTTGTTGCTGGGAGTGTTGGATGTAATATTCCACAACCTGAGTGGCGAGTTGATGTTCTTGTATGCGTAGTCCTCTGGCCAAATCTGTCATCATGCGATCCCAATCAATTGGTCCTGGAATGTCCGGATGTGGCAGACGTAACTGATCTGCATGGATGGCTTGTTCTACTGCGAATAGATGTAGCAAATGCGTTGGTCTGGGAATGAAAATTTCCGAATGATATTCCCAGAATCCCGTAGAGAACATTTCCTCAAATGTCTGCTTGAAGCATGCGGGTAAGTACTTTATTCGTGCATGCCAAGCAAAGATTATAGTGACCGAGGGAGTCTGGCTCATGTCGTAGACTAAATCCTTGTTACCTTGAGAGAATCCAGGGGCAGAGATGTATGGAGCCTGTACCTTCCGAAAGGTTTTGAAGACAATGGTCATGAGCTCGAATATTTTCATACATATTTTCGCTGCTATGTCGGGTACATTATTCAGACGTGTAGACTGTTGGAGAAACACTCACTAATTAGACATATATTTGAAGGTCAAATCTTAGAAAGAAAACCCCATGCCTATGTGAAGGGACAAATTCACAAGTGTATCATACTTGTAAAGTTAGTTCACTTTAGTTCTAGAAGTTTTTTAAAAATCACGGGAATGAGAAAATCTATATAAGTTAGTTAGTGTTAACTGACGCGGAGAGAGAGAGAGAAGAAGAAAGAGGAAGAGAGAGAGAGAAAGTGAGAAGAACTCATTTTTGTATGACTGAGTATAGTCGGGCTTCTCTGAGTGAGAAAGCATCTGTAAAACTTCTGAGTTTTTTATAGTTATGAGAAGAACTGAGTAAAGTTCTGTGTATGAGCCTCTCTCCATCATCTCCATGATTGCCTACTGTGTGATGAATTCAAAAGTTCAAGTTTTCTGAGCAATTCGATGCCTGGCATCGAATCTTGGCTGATAAGTCATTTTTTTCATTCTCTGTGTGTTAACTATTGTTGAATCTTTTAAAAATATGAAGTTTATGGAGCAACTCGATGCCTGGCATCGAGTTTGAGCATAAAGTCGATGCCTGGCATCGACTTCTAGCATACAAGTGGTCTTCTTCATGTGTGTGTAAAAGAGAGTATTTCTGGTGCAGAAAAAGGGCCTAAAAAAGCTCAAAGTCGATGCCCGGCATCGACTTGGACTGAAATTCGATGCCAGGCATCGAATTTTTTATTTTTGGACATCAGGAATACTAAAACAGGCAAAAATTTCCAGTTTTGGAAGGTCATACAGGGTCATCTTGTGAGGGCCATAACTTGAGTTCTAGAGCTCCGTTTGATGCATATGATAGCTTGTTGGAAAGCTCTACTCTTCTAGTTTCAGCCTACAAAGTTTCATGGAGAAAGCATACTTGAGCTAGGAGAAATTAGCAAAATACTGAAGGTATGTCATTTCAGTGACTAGGAATTTCTGTAGAAGCAAAGTTCTCACTTTAGGCTATCATTTCTCAAAGTTTGGAGTGGCAATGAGTTAATGGTGACCATAGAGGTGTTCTAGTGTCACATTAATTCATTTCTTGTGGTGTTTTATACATCAACAAGTGGTATCAGAGCAGAAAGATTCTCGAGAGCAGAAGACGACAAAGGTACGAGAAGTTTTGTAAAGTTTTCCATTAAAGTTTGAGAGGTGAAGCATTTGAAGACACAAGGCATCAAAAGATTACTTTCGAAGTATCCTCATACACAAAGAACTTCAAAAGGTATTATCCTTTATCCTTTAAGCTCACAGGTTGCAGCAGAAGGAAAGAACTATGGCAGATCATATCTCCATTGACAAACTAGACAGAGATAATTACCCCGCATGGGTAATGAGAATGGAAGCCTTACTTATGAGTAAGGATCTCATGGTATATGTAACAGGTGAAGAAGAGAAGCCAGTATTTGAAGATGAAAGCCGACCAAAGAAAGAAGAACTTGATGCTTTAAAGCATTGGCAGAAGAAGGATGCAAGTGCAAAAGCTTACATTTACAATACAATCTCTGATCATTTGCTACCACACATCAGAGGATTGGAATCATCTGAAGATATATGGAATGCATTGGAGTATCATTTCCAAAGTACTACTAAAGCACGGAAAGCAAGTCTATGGTCAGAGTTTACAACATTCAAGAAGAAGCCAAGTCAAACCATTAGTGATTATGTCACTAAGATGAAGGATCTAGCAGATAGTCTTGGATCCATAGATGAAGATGTTGAAGATCACAGATTGATTGCTCAACTACTTGCAGGCTTGAGAGGGGATGAAAGGTGGAAACCTTTTGTCTTATCAACAGAACTTTCATTAAATCATTATGTTCCAGATTTGAACCAGTTGCTTGGTTTGATGCTCACATATGAGCAAGACTTGAAGGGAGATGGAGATAAAGGTCAAAGTTCTGCAATGTACATGAAGAATAAGAAGAAAGGAGATAAAGGTAAAGCAAAGGATGAAGAGGAGTCTAATTCTCAAGCTTATTATGCAAGAGGTAAAGGCACTGGCAGAGGAAGAGCAAGAGGTTTTGGAAGAGGAAGAGGTAATCAAAATAACAACAAAAAGGCTTGTTGGATCTGTGGATTGAGTAATCATTTGGCTCATGGCTGTTGGCACAACCAACAAGGATCAAACCAGAATCAAAACAACAATAGCAGAGGTCGAGGTGGAAGATATCAAAGTAATTTCCAAAGAGGTAGACAAAGTCAAAGAGGAGGCTATGGTAGAGGTGGAGGAAGAAGTTGGGGACAGAATCAATCCTACAACACCACCTACTACAACTATGCAAATGACACACAGAATGAAAGTCATACATCATTGATGATGAATTCAATCAGCACATCAGACAAAGAAGATCTAAAGGTATTTTACATTGACTCTGGATGTTCTAATCATTTGTCAGGAAACATAGAATTGATGTCAGATTTGGAAAAAGGCATTTCTAGTCACACAGTTCAAACTGGTGATAATACAAGACATAGTGTACATTCAATTGGAAAAGTGAAATGCAAGAGTGGAGCAGATTTGCTAACCAATGTTTTGTATGTTCCTACAATACCTAAAAACTTGATTAGTGTGGGACAGATAGTTGAAAAAGGTTTTCAAGTCAGGTTTACAAATGAAGGAGTATTTGTTGAAGATCCAGAGAATGGATATAATCAGATTGTCTCTGGTAAGAAAGAAGGTAGACTCTTTACTTTAAGAGTTCAAGGGAACATTGGTCAAGCTTTGCTCACACATGGTGAAGGAGTGATTACAGAACTTGATCTCTGGCATAAGAGATTAGGTCATTTTAATGAAAGAGGAATTAAAGCTATGGTTGCTAATCAGTCTGTACTAGGATTACCAAATGTGCAAAGTCAACATATGGTTTATAAATGTGAAGCATGTCAAATGGGTAAAGCACACAGGTTACCATTTCAAAAGAAAGGATTCAAACATGATGGAGTACTTGAGCTCATTCATACAGATGTATGGGGACCAACAAAAGAAGGATCTATCAGTGGCTCAAGGTATTATGTTCTTTCCATTGATGATGCTACAAGATGGATAACATTATATGTTTTGAAGGAAAGATCAGAAGTGTTTGGAGCTTTCAAGCATTTTCATGCATATGCAGAGAGAGTCACAGGTCAAAAGCTTAAGAGACTGAGGTCTGATGGAGGGGGAGAATACTTCTCCCAAGAGTTCAATGATTATCTTTGGAATGCAGGTATTAAGAGAGAAATAACTTGCAGGTATACACCACAACAAAATGGTGTAGCAGAAAGAAGGAACAGGACTTTGGTTGAGTTTGCTAGAGCTATGCTAAAGGAGAAGAACTGTCCAAATTATCTTTGGGCTGAGGCTGTAAATACAGCTACATATCTTGTGAATAGATTACCATGTGCAGCTCTGAATGGAATGACTCCATATGAAGCTTGGTGGGGTAAGAAACCAACACTAGATCATTGTAGAGTGTTTGGATCAATTGCATATGCTTATGTGCCATCACAACTTAGGCATAAACTTGAACCAAAGGCAGAAAAATATGTGTTCATTGGTTATGATGAAAAGCAGATGGGTTACAGATTGTGGAATCCTCTAACCAAACAATTTATTGTTTCTAGAGATGTTACATTTGATGAACAGAAAAGTTGGTATGCAGATCAAAGTCATACAGCTGAAGAATTTGAAGAAGAGGTAAGAAGATGTGAGAAAGGAAAATCAATTGTGCAGGTGAATAGAGATGAAGACTATATGCAAGCAAGTACATCCAGAAGTGGATTAACAAGAAGAAATGAAGAAGCTCCTATATTTGATGAAGAGGTGTATCCAGAAACTTATGAAGAATGTGAACCAAGAAGGTCAAGCAGGACAAGGAGACAACCAGAAAGGTATTCTTATGATACTTCTTACATAACTCAGAAGAACTATGCATATATGGTCAAAGATGATGAAGAACCTCAGAACTATGATGAAGCTAAAGGTAAAAAGCAATGGGAAGAAGCAATGAAGGAAGAGTTCAATGCACTGGAGGAGAACAAGACATGGGAACTTGTTCCTAAACCAAATGGTAAGAAAGTAATTGGAAATAAATGGGTTTATAAAGTGAAGAAGCTTGCAGATGGAAGTATAGCCAGATACAAAGCTAGATTGGTGGTGAAAGGCTATGCCCAGACCTATGGCATAGATTATGATGAGACATTCAGTCCCGTAGCTAAGATGTCAACTATAAGGACAATCATTGCTATTGCAGCTTCAAAAGGATGGACTCTAAGTCAATTGGATATAAAAAATGCATTCTTGAATGGATACATATCAGATGAGGTATACATGGAACAACCTCAAGGGTTTATAGATTCCAGGTATCCAAATTTTGTTTGCAGGTTGAGAAGAGCATTGTATGGATTGAAGCAAGCTCCAAGAGCTTGGAACTATAGACTGGTGAAGTATCTCAATGATCTTGGATATCAAAGTTCAAAAGCAGACCCAAGTCTACTTATCAGAAGAACAGAGGAAGGTACAATCTACATTTGTATTTATGTAGATGACATTATAATCACAGGTACTTCAAATGAAGGAATCAAGGAGGTAAAGAGATTACTTGAGAAAGAGTTTAAGATCAGTGACCTAGGAAAGTTATCATACTTTCTTGGAATGGAAGTTACTTATACAGATCATGGCATATATGTATCACAAGAAAGGTATCTTCTGAACTTGTTGAAGAAGTTTGATATGGAAAATTGCAGAGAAGCTTCAACTCCACTTGAAGTTAATCACAAGCTCAGTAAATATGATGGTGTAGACTACAAAGATATGAGGAAGTATCAATCTCTTGTGGGTAGTTTGATTTATGCTACACTAACAAGACCTGATCTTAGTTATGCAGTGGGAGTTTTGTCACAATTCATGCATTGTCCAAAGGACCCACATTGGATTGCAGGTCAAAGAGTTCTCAGATATATCAAAGGAACTATAAAGGAAGGATTATATTATCCTTTTACATCAGATTTGAAGTTGAGAGCCTATAGTGATTCAGATTGGGCAGGTAACCAAGATGACAGAAGATCAACTCATGGTTACATGATATACATTGGTGATAAGCTTGTAAGTTGGTGTTCAAAGAAACAACATACAGTAGCACTATCATCAACTGAAGCAGAGTACAAAGGACTTGTGGAAGCAGCTAAGGAAGTCATATGGATGCAGACATTGTTCAAGAGCTTAGGCATTGATCAAGGTACACCTACAATACATGGAGATAATACGAGTTCACTTTATCTTGCAGCAAATCCAGTATTTCATGCAAGAACAAAGCACATAGAGATATAGTATCATTTTCTCAGAGAAAAGGTAATGGAGAAAGAGATTGAAGTGGAGTACATTTCTACTAAAGATCAGTTAGCAGACATAATGACAAAGAGCTTGGATGGTGTGAAGACCAGCAGATTCAGAAGCATGGCAGGAGTAAAAGAAAAGAAGAAGATATGAAGAAACAGGGAATGTCAATTAGTGATTGAGGGGGAGCTGTTGGAGAAACACTCACTAATTAGACATATATTTGAAGGTCAAATCTTAGAAAGAAAACCCCATGCCTATGTGAAGGGACAAATTCACAAGTGTATCATACTTGTAAAGTTAGTTCACTTTAGTTCTAGAAGTTTTTTAAAAATCACGGGAATGAGAAAATCTATATAAGTTAGTTAGTGTTAACTGACGCGGCGAGAGAGAGAGAAGAAGAAAGAGGAAGAGAGAGAGAGAAAGTGAGAAGAACTCATTTTTGTATGACTGAGTATAGTCGGGCTTCTCTGAGTGAGAAAGCATCTGTAAAACTTCTGAGTTTTTTATAGTTATGAGAAGAACTGAGTAAAGTTCTGTGTATGAGCCTCTCTCCATCATCTCCATGATTGCCTACTGTGTGATGAATTCAAAAGTTCAAGTTTTCTGAGCAATTCGATGCCTGGCATCGAATCTTGGCTGATAAGTCATTTTTTCATTCTCTGTGTGTTAACTATTGTTGAATCTTTTAAAAATATGAAGTTTATGGAGCAACTCGATGCCTGGCATCGAGTTTGAGCATAAAGTCGATGCCTGGCATCGACTTCTAGCATACAAGTGGTCTTCTTCATGTGTGTGTAAAAGAGAGTATTTCTGGTGCAGAAAAAGGGCCTAAAAAAGCTCAAAGTCGATGCCCGGCATCGACTTGGACTGAAATTCGATGCCAGGCATCGAATTTTTTATTTTTGGACATCAGGAATACTAAAACAGGCAAAAATTTCCAGTTTTGGAAGGTTGTAGCTCAGTGATGAGTAGCACCTCCTTTAATGTCAATCCGGGAAGACGTGAGGATGGTATGAAGACCTCGAGCAAGTGGCGGCACAAGTGCGTGAGTGAGAAGCACACTAGCATGCACACACATACACACACACGCGCACACAAGGCAAGACCAAGAGTGAGAATCAATGGAGCTTTTTAGAATACTTTCAAAAACTCTTACAGGTTCGTTTCAATTACAATCTCACCCAAAAATGAGCTCTCTAGCTCTTTTTATAGTTTTTGACTAGCTTTTGGCCCAGTCCAGACCTAGTGTCCGGCCTAGTTAAAAATTAGGTTCCAGGGCTTATTTGAGGGCTCAAACGAAGTCTAAAAATTATGAAATTTGGTATGATGGTACTTCTAATACTCCTCAAGCTTGAGGACTCCTCGGCTTGCACAAAATGGAGTCTAATCTGCCAAAAACGGGATTTACAATGTTTGTGTAGTGATTAAAATCACTTGGGTTGTACATAATCTATGGGAAAAAATGATCTGGCCTTGTTGCCGTATTGTGCATGACTCCTTTGTTGCTTTGTATGCCAACACTCCCCCCTTCCTAGCGTCTGTCGCCCCTGACAGACCTTTGTTCGCGCGGGTGGTCGATGTAATATTGGATGACATTGGTGGCCAGTTCATGTTCTCCTATCCTTAAGCCTCTTGCTAGATCGGCTTCCAATGCCTCCCAATTGATTGCACCAGGGGTTTCTGGTTGCGGGGTGGTGTAGTATTCTGAATACATTGCTTGTTCACAAGCAAACAGTTGAAGCAGATGTGTCGGCTTTGGTGCGAAAATCTCCGAGTGGTACTCCCAGAAACCAGATCTGAACATTTCTTCGAAGGTCTGTTTGTAGCAGGCGGGGAGGTACTTGATGCGTGCATGCCAAGCGTAAGCCACACGGATACTGGGGGTGGTGCTCATGTCATACACCAAGTCGTAATTTCCATTGCTAAACCCCGGAAGACGTACCTGTGGCGCGGCTGCGTACAGGAGGTGCAGTGGCGCGTTGTTCCATGTGCGTAGCATTTCTGGATAAGTCTCTAAAAGTTTCTGCCGCCATGTCGGTTGACGAATCTTGCCTTTTCGCACCTCTGGAGGAAGGTCTTCGGGTTGAAATTGGGTCGCAAAAGTAGGAATCTGACCCGTGACTCTTTGTATTTCTGCATTATAATCAGCCAAGATAATATAATATGGCCTGTACTGGAGTTCCGATGAGAGAATCAGGCGTCTCGATGACAAGTTCTTGAAGTAATCTGATTGTAAAACAGTCTCTTCTATGACCCTCATAGCCTGATTTTGCACTACGGTGCGCTCTTCATGCGAGGTCCCTATTTCCTCCACTTGTCGTAACCATGGCGGTCGTGGTGCCTCGAACGTGTCCTGCGCTTCTTCTGTTTGTTGGCCTCCTGGGAATGGTTGCGGATCATATTCTTCATCAAACGTTTGTTCCACAGGAATTTGCACAACTTCTTCGTCCGTGGGAGCCTCCGGAGGGGAAGATGGCCTCTCATATTGTAGTAGGCGTGTTTGCAATTCAGTTACCTGTTGCTGGAGATCTTTTATGGCCTCTGCGTCGGAGGGAAGCGAAGCTGCAGAGGGGGTGGTTGGAGGGGCAGCTGTTGGGCCTTGTTGGTGTTCCTGCTTCAGTTGTCCTAGCTCCTCCGATAGCTTATCATGTGCTTCGAGTAGCATGGCATAATCTTCCAATATAATCTTGATATTATCGGGGGTCACTGCTTGAAACTTGGATGGGCTGATGGGTGCCCCCGGTGTGCTCTCAATAGCTGCCTCCAGGTTCTCTTGATTTTGTATTTGCAGACGTCTGTTCTCTTCCTGAGCAGCCGCAAGATGGCGTTTAAGTAGCGCCATATTTCGCTGAAGTTTTGAGTTGCGTTCCAGTTGTGTCCGTAGGTGACTTTCTACCACCTGCACTGCTTCCTGATCTACGTTCTGTAGCTGTACTTCCAATATATTATGGGCGTCTTGGAGGGTTTGGAACTGTGTGTGGAGGCGAGCATTCTCCTCTTCTAGTACCGCAAGGCGGAGCTGTAGTGTCGCAGAGTGCTCTTGCAGGCGTGCGTTTTGTTGCTGAAGCTGAATGTAATCTGTTCTTAAATTTGATATACAAGCCAACATGGTGTCCAATGCATTACCTATAGATGAGTGGGGGGTGTTTACCGTGGAAGATGCATGGGAAGGGAATTGGGGAAGGGAGATAGTGAATGATGTGTCTACGAAAGTTGTGTGTGTGGGTGTAATTGGTGGAGGGGGAATGGGAGGAGGTGAACCCGTGGGTGGTGGGGCCGTGGGTGGTGAAATGTCCATTCCTTCAGGAGTGGGTGTTAGTGTGGGGCCTGCCATATACACTGGTATGGTAGGTGGTGTGTGTGTGGAAGTGGTGAATAGGTGTGAAGTGGGGTGGGGAGCTGAAAAGACAGGGAATGGTTGAGGGCCTGGTTGAAAAGCCCTAGCAAAGATGTCCTGGAGGGATTGTAGAAATGGAGAGAGGGATATCGGGGGTTGGGGTCGTAAATTTGAGGAGGGTGGAAAGGGTGGCATGGTAGTAGGGAAACCCATGAATGTGGATCTGGGGTCAGGATGACCCGTGGCGGAAGGCCTTGGGGATGGTTGTCCTAGGGCAGGCTCGGGAAGGGTTTCGGTGGGTTGTGTAGTGATGGGGTTTGCTTCAAAGGTCGGGTTATCAGTCGTAGAGAATAGGGTGGCACTAGAGATGGGAGTACGAAAGATGAAGGTTGGGTCAGTGGGTTGAGTGGTCGATGGGATTTCCACTGTCTCTGTTCTCGGAGGCGATGGTGGGGGAGTAGGTGGTAGTGGTTCGGTGGACTCCTCATGGGTGGCGGGGTGCTGTTGACTAGCTGTTTGGGAGGTTGGTGTAGTAGTTGGCTCCTCTGCAACTGTAACGGGAATTTGGATATTTTTACCTGAGCGAGGCCGTGTCTGGAACCTTCGTGGGTCATATTGAACTGAAGGCCTCTGAATGGCAGTGCGCACAGCTTCTACAACTCCATATGTTTCTGCCATCAATAAGAGACCTTCCCTGTACTCTGAGTCAACTCCCGCTTCTTCCAACAACTGAGTCATAAGTACTCTGCTGCTCTGTTCAGTGAGTAACTGCTGCGATCGCACTCTTTCCATAATCTGATACAGCCTTCGGAGTTCTGCTGTATATGCTGGGGCTTCAGTGGTCTCTTCTTCATATGCTTCTTCTTCTTCCGGTTGTCCGTGTTGTTGACTTTGCTGAGCGTCACTCCAATGGACATGTCTACCGTCTGTAGACTTTCTTCTTCTCCGCGAGGATGTGCCCTGCTCCTCTGCCTCTGAATAAAACTCCACGTCAGAGAATTGTGTGCTTTGTAGGAATGCTTCGAAATCCTGGGGGTCCAATCCTTCAGCCTCTCCGGTGGCAGCAAACTCGAATTCAGGTGTAACCGGAGGAGCCGATGGGGTGGGTTGTGTCGTAGTGTCAGATTCCGACCTGGGTATCCTAATGGTAAAAGGAGGTACAGTGCCCTCTCTTAATGGTGATGCCTCAGGAGTAGTCAGGACTTCCCTTGTCTGGACACACGGAATCGCGCCCCTCATGCGCTTGGACTGATGTGTGGATGTCTTGAGCCTTTTAAACATTTGTAATTGTGCCCAAGTTAAGGCACGCTCAATGGGGACATCATATGCCAAGCATCGGTAAATGATGCGTGTGAGTGCACAGCATCCGTTCACCACTAATTTCCTAGAAGCCCGTTTGTTCGCTTCATACAACTGATCTATAATCCACACTGGTAGCTTAATAGGTAGCGCACCTGCTTCCGCCAAGTAGAGAGCAAACCAGATCTTCTTGTGTGGTTGCGTGAATCGGTCTTGACCGGGGAAGGCGAAATGTTGCATGCACATGCGGAGAGGGATGGACACATTTGGGGTGAGGGCTGCCATGTCTTTTAGCTTCACTACTTTCCTGTCCTTCATGTTATTGGGAACGAGAGCATCCTTTTCTGAGGGTACATGCGTGCCATGCATCTTTAAAGCATCACTCACTAGCTCCACAGTAAGTTCAAACCTCTTCAACTCGTTGTTGCCCAGCAATGAGGGGAGAACAAATGATCCGGGTTGGTCCTTATCTTCATGAGCTTGTAATGTAGAGACCAGATAGTAACATCGGAGGAGGTCGGGTTTAGGTAGTGGGGCTTCAAAATATTCCGCCAACCCTGCTCGTTGCCATATGATCTGGAGGTCTTCGGTGTTCTGTAAAGTCTCGAACTCCTTGGAGAAAAATTGGAAACGCACCCATGATCTGTCATACTCGCATTTAGACTCCCAGATATACTTAGCCTCTCCTAATGGACCGGGCATGCCATTGAACCAATGAGAGTTGGCATGGACTCTTTCCGTGATTCCTGTAGGTGGGTCTGGCACCGGGAGTTGCTGAAGGTGTTGCATCTCCACTGGTCGTTCAGTCGGGGGCACGTCCACAGGTAGGCTATCCACATCAATTCCTGCAGTAAGTATCCCTACTTGTGAGCCCGAACCTGTCGCATCTGCCATTTTACTGCTTGCCTTCTGATTCTGTGAGAATATAGAAGCATGTGTTAACATCGTAATGGACAGACTAAATCCGTTGCTGTCTCCGTTACAACATTAACATGAGGTATATGGTGAGTTAGTGGTTAGTAAGTGCACGAAGACAGTGAGTGTAGTTAACATTTGTGTATTCCTAGGAGACTAATGCCGTTAGTAAGTGGGGTGAATTTACAAATCGGGGTCGGGGGTTTTATTACAGATCTTAGACTGCCAAATGCAGTGGATGGGCTTTGCTTTCGGTTTCGTAGAGACTCCAGAGAGCTGTGTCGGTGGAGGCAAGGGACAATCACGTAACTGCTCTGAGTGAATGGTTCGCTCCACAGCAAATAAATGGAGGAGATGTGAGGGTCTGGGTACAAATATTTCTGAGTGGTATTCCCAGAACCCTGTTATGAACATCTCTTCGAATGTTTGTTTAAAGCAGGCCGGGAGGTATTTTATTCTGGCGTGCCAAGCATATATCACCTCTATGGAAGGAGTGGTGCTCATGTCATACACCAAATCTTGGTTTCCTGTAAGGAATCCGACGCCTGAGAAGTGTGGGTCCTTGATATTCTTGAATGTCCTGAATGTAATAAGCATTAACTCAAAAATTTTCATGCACATCTGGGCCATTACATCAGGGGTATTCTTTAATCGGAGGCTCCAGTGCCGTATAGTGGAGATCATGTAATTGACGGTGGGAGGCCCTTGAGGGGGTGCTAGATAGACGTAGTTTAACCATTTGGCGCATCCCTTGATATTCTTGACTGCAATGGTAAACTCTGGCCATGTACGTCTGCGAAGTACAGGAACATAACAAGGGTTATATTTAATAAAAAGAGGCATATTCGTCCAGGTGCGAACCATCTCCGGATAGGTTTCGAGGAGTCGTATCCTCCAAGTGGGTTGATGAATGGATCCTTTTTTAGCACTCTCTGGGATGTCATCTGGCCCAAATTGTGTGGCAAACGTTGGAGGTTTGCCACATTTATGTTGGATTTCTGCATTGTAGTCTGCCAGGAGTATACAATAGGGCACGTATTGATCATCATTGGTTCCGATCCATCTATGGTGGGACATGCTGCGGAAGTATTCTGATTTAATAATAGTGTCCTCTATCTTTGCCATAGATTGGATCTGAACTGCCACTCGATCTTCATGAGTTGATGCCGTTTTCTCTAGTGTTTGGAGCCACTCAGGTACTTCGATTTCTAACGTATCCATTCCTTCTGCGGTTTGCTCACCACCTGGCATTGGCATAGGAACGTAAGGTTCCTCATACGTCTCATCTACCTCGATGGGTACCAAATCCTCGGGTTCAGGTTCGACCACTGGAGAGGGTTGCCTTTCATGTGTGAGTAATCTTGCCTGTAATTCGGCCACCTGCTCTTTCAATGCCTTGACTTCCTCTGAAGCCGTGGTCGTTTCTGTGACTTTGGGTGCTGTCTGTTGCTCTTGGAGTTGATTGCGCAGCGCATCCCGTTCCCTTTCCAAGTCATCATGAGCTTCTAATAGATCTGCATAGCTGTCCAAGATGGTCTTCATTGTCTCTGAGGGCACAGCTTTAAACTGCTCTGGATCAATTTCGTGTGGAGAGCCTTCCATTGCAGCTTCTAGATTTGCTTCATTTTGCTGCTGCAGCCTCTTGTTTTCTTCTAGGGCGGCCGCCATGTGTTTTCTGAGAAGTGCCAGGTTACGCCGGACTTTGAGATTATCGGCTTGGTATACCTCGAGCAGAGCTTCTAGTTGTTTGGCACCTGATTCTGTCGATGGTTGGGGGGCCGCCAATAAGGTTTGGTGAGCCTGCTCAAGCGTCGTGTAACGTTGATTCAGTTCTGCATTTTCTGTGTGTAGAATGTGAAACTGTCTTTGTAAGTTTTGATGGTGCGTTTCCAGTTGCTTATATCGGTTGTCCAAAGCTTTGTACTCATGCTGGAGCTGGTATACACATTGGTTTAATGCAAAAAATATGTTATTTACATTAAATAATGCTGGGAAAGGTGAAGATGCAGGGGGAATGGGGGCGGGAATGGGAGAGGTGGATGCTGTGGATGTAAGTGGAGATGTGGGTGGAGGGGGTATGGGTGATGAAGGTGGCATGGGGGGAGGGAGCGGTGCTGTGGCAGGTGATGTTTCCATCGTGTCAACTGTTTGAGTGACTGTGTAGATGGGAATCGTTGGTGGAGTGGATGTGACATCGGTGAACAGGGTGGTGAAGGTGGGCATGGTGACTCCCCCGAATTGGATTCCCGGGGAGAGTGGGATGCCCATGACAACGGTAGTGGTAGTGGATGTGGTAGTGTCAGTGTCCTGTGGTGGAGTGAATTGTGTAGTGTGAGGTGGGGATGGGGGTGACAACGGTGCTTCCTGATATTCTTCTGCTTGCGCTGCCTCGCCTGGTACTGATGTATTGATGTGAATTTGCTTCCCGGACCTCCTGGGACGAACGGGAACTCTGTTTTCAAACCTGTGGATGTAGGCCATTGCCTCATGAATGGCTTCGTCCAGTCCTACAGCGTCGGCATGAAGGTTCATGGACTCAATGAACAACTCGTCCACACCTTCCTCCGCTAGCAAGTCGTTCATGAGTCTTTTGCCCTGTTCTAGAGACATCTTATGCTGTTCCTGAACCAGTCGCATGGTTCGATATAGTCTCTTGATTTGTGCCGAATATGCTGGGGCACTTGCTAACTCGGAGAGTTCGTCATATTCTTGATGTTGTTCTTCGTCGGCCTCTTCTTCGTCTCCTCCTGCCTCTTGGTCATCTACCTCGACTTCTACAGTTTGTGGTTGGGTGGGGGCCGATGTTGTTTGGGGTCGCGGTTCCTGAGCTCGCGCTGCTTCGGCTTCGAGGTTGGAGTCATAGATTAATCTGGCAATCTCTTCATCCGTGAGGTCCTCAAGAGTAAATCCCTGCGGAAATTCCAAATCGGATGGAATGGGTGGAAACACCAGATTAGGCCCCTCCGTGCTTGGTCGTGGTAACCGGATTGTGAATGGCCTAACTCGTCGTGTCTGGGGAGGGGTGATTTCTGGTGTAGCGGTAGCTCCCCTTGGTTGGGCACAGGGTAGTTGGACTCCCCCCCTCATCTTCTTTGATGGGGGACCTGCTGCTGATAGTCTTCTTTGGAATTCTTGGACTCGGGACCATACGAGTGCCCGCTGAACAGGCACGTCATAAGCCAGGCATCTATAGATTATTCTGGTCAGAGCACAACACCCGTGGAGCACATTCTTCTGTTTCTTGTTCCACCTTTGATGTGCTAGGTGGATCTGGTCTATGATCCAGTGTGGCACATTGATGGGTAGGCTTTCGGTTTCTGCTAGATATAAACTGAACCATATTTTTTTCGGGGGCATTGTGAATCGTTCTTGGGCGGGAAACGCAAAATGTTGCATGATGGTTCGCAGGTGAAGCGCAATGGTAGGTGTCATGGCTACCATATCCTTCAACTTATTCAGATCCTTATGCTTCATTCGACCTGGGACCATGGTTTCCTTTTCTGTGGGGATGTGCATGCCATACATAGCCAACGCTTCTCTTACCAGATTGAGGGTCAACTTGAATCTTTTGAGCTCATTACCCGGCAGCAGTGATGGCAACACAAAGGTGCTGTCGCCGCCCTTGACTCTGCTTGGCGTGATTGTACTGATCAGATATGAACATCGTAAAAAATCCGGCTTTGGTATGTGGGTCCTGAAATAACTTTCCACACCTGCTTTGACCCAAACTGATCTCATGACTTCAGCATTTTGGTAGCTTTCAAATTCGCGTGTGAAAAAGTGGTATCGACCCCATTTGCCATTGAACTCCAATTCTGCTTCCCAGAAGTAGGTTCCATCGCCCAGTGGTCCAGCAACATCACTGAACCAATGCGCATGCTTACCTACTTGAGAAGTGTGTCCTTGAGGAGGATCCTGGATGGGGAGCACATGCACTTCTTGAAGCTCTTGCGGTCTTGCAGTGAGACGTGGCTCAAGGAGAAGTGTTTCTATGTCCACGATTTGGGGACCAGATCCGACTTGAGAGCTGGTACCTGCTTCTGCCATGGCCCTGTTTGCGGATTGGTTCTGTGAGAATATAGAACCAAGTGTTAACATTGTAATGGACAAAATAAATCCGTTGTTGTCCCCGTTACAACATTAACCTAAGGTAGAGGGTGAGTTAGGGGTTAGTAAGTGTATGAAGACAGTGTGTGTAGTTAGTGATTGTGTTGTCCTAGGAAACTATTGCAGTTAGTAAGTGGGTACGGATTTACACATTGGGGTCGGGGGGTTTATTACAGGCCCTAGGCTGCCAATTGCAGTGAGTGGGCTTTGCCTTCGGTTTCGGAGAGTCTCTACAGAGCCTTCTCGGTGTCGTGGTTTGCAGATGAGGCCTTTTTGGAACCCATTTACAATTGATTACATGTACGCTCTTGGGTTTTGGTGTGTACATGAGTGTCGAGAACGGGTGAAATCTGGCAGTATGCGTCGCTGCGTTATGCTGTTTAAGTTGTGGCCTCAGCGTAGCTACTTGTGCCATCAAGCAAGCCTTAGGCACCCAAATTTGTCTTGATTGTGGGCTTGCCTTCATCGACTTCTTGGGCACCCAAATAGATTTTACTTTAGCAGAAGAATTTCTGACAGACTTCTTATTAGCGTCGTGTTGTTGGTTACTAATAAGAGGCTTTGCCCGTGTAGTTGACGGTGGTGCGCCCGGTCGTTCGCCTTTCCGCACCCACACCTGGTTTATTTTCTGGGACATTCTGCTGCGCAAGTATTTTTTATCTCGGACATAGGTAGTACTCTGCTTCTTCTGCTTGTGATCCGCCTTTGGTTGCTGCCTCCTTCTGGCCTTTGGAAAAGAAGGGAGTTCCGTTGCATCCCTGACTCCTCTTTTGCAAATATCATTCCTCTGCAACACAGGGTTTTGAACAAGAACAGCATGGTCATCTTCATGTGTACCCCTGGAAGGACCAGGAGTCTGTGCCTTTCCTAGCTCCTTGAGTGCTTGATTGTCTAATTCTACTGTAACTCGACTATGATTGACCCAAACCTGGAGAAGTCCACTTCTTAGGTTTAGATTGACTGCTTGGTCATAGATCCAATCCTGACCCAAGACGAGAGGCTCAGTGAGATCCTCATCCTGACACACTAGTACCTTAACTGTCATTGCTTCATCATGAATGTAGAGGGGAAGTTCCACCTCGCCCATGCAAGGGGTTTCCACGCCTCCCAATCCTATAAGGTATGCTTCCACAGGATGGACAGTTAACTGTAACTCTTGACAGTAAGACAACTTAACAGCGCTAGTGGCAGCACCTGAGTCAATCAAGGCTCTTACAGTCCTTGTACTCTTTCCTTGTCCTATGTCTATGGTTATAAAAGGACGTCTATCAATTATTCTATTCGAGCTTGTTCCTGCAACTTCACACATGGCTATGGGAAATCCTTGGTCTGCGTAGTCATTCGCTCCAGGCTGATCTCTACCTTGCCTTCGTAGTTTCATCCTTCTGATGCGTTCTAAAGCCTCTGCTTGAGCTTCTTCTCTAATTCTCTTTTCTTCCTCTTTGCGTTTCTTAGCAGTGTTGAGTCGGCTGAGCATTTCCTTCGTGAGGGGTTCCTGGTATAACTTGACTCTGCATCCGCTAATATAGTTAGGGAGAACATCACCCTCTAATGTGGCCAATTGTACTGCTCCA
This sequence comes from Ceratopteris richardii, assembly GCA_020310875.1. Taxonomy (NCBI): domain Eukaryota; kingdom Viridiplantae; phylum Streptophyta; class Polypodiopsida; order Polypodiales; family Pteridaceae; genus Ceratopteris; species Ceratopteris richardii. The sequence continues at coordinate 85,185,143 of CM035424.1, read as the reverse complement.
CTTGTGGAGATCCGATTGATGATCATAGGTCCGTAGCCTCTCTTTTCTAGCTTCCTTGCGTGTTGTTTCAGTGTATAGACTAAGACTAGATCTCCCGTTTTCAAACCCTTGTCCTTTACGTGGGCATCAAAGTATGCCTTCTGTCTTTTCTTGGCAGCATATATGCCTGCAGCAGCTCGCAGTCTTGTTTCTCCTAATCGTTCAAGGTCAAAAATTCTAGAGGATAGCTCATGACCTGTCCATTCGTGCTCTTGTGCTACTCTCAATGTAGGGATCAGGAAGTCCAAGGGTAGCACAGCGTTTTGGCCGAAAACCATCTGAAAGGGGGTGGCTTGGAGTACCGTTTTGTAGGCAACTCGGTATGCCCAAACAGCATGGTGTAGCTGTTTGTCCCAGTCAGAGCGTTTAGTGTTCACTAATTTTGTCAGCACATTGCACAAAATCTTATTAGTGCTCTCGGCTTGACCATTAGCTTGAGGGTGATAAGGGGCAGACTTCTTGTGTATTACCAAGAATTCTTGGAGTAGATTTTCAATCACTTCGTTCAAGAAATGAGTGCCTCTATCACTTACAAGCTCTATGGGTAGTCCATATCTCGTGAATACATTCTCAAACAAGAATTTGGCAGTTGTTTGAGCATCGTTCTTGGTTGTAGCTTTTACCTCTACCCACTTGGTGAGATAATCTGTTGCCACAATGATGTATTCCGCATGAGAGCCTTTCGCTGGGGGATTAATAGGGCCTACGAAGTCTATTCCCCACTTAGAGAATGCACGTCCACCCATCATAGGTTTCAGTGGCATCTCATCTTTGCGTATAGGATACTGAGTCCTTTGACAGATATCACACCGTTTCACATAGGTATGTGCATCCATGTGAAGTGTAGGCCACCAAAAGCCCGCAAATAGTATTGCCTTGATTACCCGATCTGGTCCAAAGTGTCCTCCTGCTACACCTTGGTGAGCAGTTTCTAAGATCTTAAGATACTCGCTTTCATGGACACACAATCTCAGGTAACCATCTTTACCGCGCTTATATAGGTGATCACCTATGAGTGAATAATCCAGGGCTTCTTGTTCTAAACTCCTTTTCCTAGCTAGAGTCATGTCTGGGGGGAATGTGTTTGTCCGCAAGAATGATACTAGAGGTTCACTCCAATCTGGCACTATGGATATTTGATAGAGAGTGGCATGTTCCACTGGTGGTTTAGTGCAGCAGATTGGGCATTCCTTGCACAACTTTTGGACATCCGCTTCCATAGTTGGCCAGTGTACTCCGAATCTCTTTAGAGTCTGTAAAGTTCGTTGCTTCGAATGGTGTTGCTCTAACGCACCTACATGTGCTAATTGCAACCATTTAGCGTACTCATCTTCTTCTATGCAACAAGCCAAGATCCCTTGATCTGTGTGCTTGTACATGCTTCCGGCCATGATGTGATACTTTTGGGCTTTTACAACCTCTCTATTCCGTGTGTTTACCACTGGATGGTTAGGCCCGTAGGTCAATACTGGTACGATTGGCTTGGCCCACTGCGGTACAACTTCCAGATTAAACAAGTAAGCATCAGGAAGGTCATCTGACACTCCTTGTGGGGCTTCTCCCGATGTGAGCCTAGAGAGATGATCGGCTCTCAAATGAGTCCTACCTTTCCTTACCACCACTTCAAAATCATATTCCATTAGCAAGAGAAACCATCTCACTAATCTTCCTGTATTGCATGGCTTGTTTACAAGATATAATAGTGCCTGATGATCAGTAAAAAATTTAAACTTATTTGCAAGCAAATAGTGTCTAAATTTCTTAACTGCATATACCATGCCTAATCCTTCTCGCTCCGTAGTGGTGTAATTCCGTTCAGCTGCATTCAATTGTCTACTGGCATAGGCAATTGGAAGATCCATATTACCTTCACCAGTAGGTTGTGCAAGCACACATCCAATGGCATAATTGGATGCATCCACATGAACATGGAATGGCTTATTCCAATCTGGTGTGGTCAAGATTGGTGCTGAACATAATCTTCGTTTAAGCTCTTGGAAGGAATTCTCACATTCATCCGTCCACTCAAAGTTTGTCAGAAGTCCGTACATGGGCTTTGCAATGACAGCATACATGTGTATAAATCGTCGATAATAACCGCAATGCCCCATGAAAGCTTGTACCTCCTTGACATTCCTTGGCCTAGGTAACTCTGCTATGGCTCTCACTTTTTCTTCGTCGGTAGATATGCCATTCTTTGACACTATGTGTCCCAGAATCTTGCCTTGCCTGACCATAAAAACGCACTTTTCTGGGTTCAGGCAGACTTGGTACTCTCTACATTTGTCAAAGATTTGCCTGAGTTCCGGAATATGGGCTTGTCTAACATTGGAATGAGCACAGAGATCGTCAACGTAGACTTCTAAACTCTTCCTCAGGAACTCCTTAAACACATGGCACATCAGCCTCTGGAAGGTGGCTGGTGCATTGGTAAGCCCAAATGGCATTACTCTAAAAGCAAAAATGCCCCATTCTGTGGCAAAGGCTGTCTTATGCTGATCCTCTGGAGCTATGGCTACTTGATTGTAGCCCGAAAATCCATCAAGGAAGCTGTACACTTCCTTGCCTGCCACTCTTTCTAAGAGATGTTCTGTGATGGGAAGCGGATAGTTATCTCGAATCGTGGCGGCATTAACCTTTTTCAAGTTAATGCACACACGCAGTTTGCCATTCTTCTTGGGCACCACTACGATGGGGGATACCCATTCAGTGTGCTCAATTTCATAGATAAATCCAGCTTCGACCAGTCTATCTATCTCCTCTTTGATCTTAGCAGCGTAATTATCATTATACGTATAAGGCTTTTGCTTAGAGGGTTTAGCATCTGAGATCATGGGAATGGTGTGTGAGCATATCTCAGGGTCAACACCTTTCAAATCCTTGTAACTCCAAGCGAATACATCTCTGTATTCTCTTAGCAAGGCTATCAATTCGTACTCTTCTTCTTCTGTCAGGTCATGGCCTATATACGTGCATCTCTCCTCTCCTTCTTCTATGGCCACTACTATTTTCTTAGTAGTTTCTTTGTTATCATAGGCCTCTCCTGATTGTGCTTCTCGTTTAGGCATTCTTATCATGACTCTCCTGTCATCTATCTCGTACTTCTTAAAATTTTCTGGGACCTCAAACAAAGATTCCTCCTCTTCTGGTAAGGCTTCTCTCTTCTTTCGTTTCTTTCCTTCTTCCTTAGGGGTCATATGCGTTGCTAATCTTACATCATTTGTAACTTCTCCATGCTTCTGGGGTTGAAATTCTACTTCATGGAAGTACTCTTCATCTGATGCAAATGGTGGGTCCATAATGATTGACTCTAGATCGGAGTCACTTGCATCCTCAAATGCATCAGGGCGAGGTTCGCATTCTTCTAAAACTGCCTCTCCCATGATTGGCTCTATGGAGAAGACTGAAATATCATAGCCATCCTCATCACAGTGAGGTGTCCATTGTTCTTCATTGATGGCTACGTCCATTGTTGCTAAAATTTCTGCCCAGCCATGGGGTTCAAATTCCTCGTCTGGAAAAACTACAGGTGCATAGGCTGGGTCTTGAATGGGTCTATGAGTTTCGTTCGCACCTACCTCTCTGGCTTTCTCTCTCTTCTCTTCTTCTACTGCTACCTTGCACATCCATAAGTGAGTATCTTCATGCATCCATGAGGATCCAGATCCTATGGAATGCACCGATTCTGTGTCATCTTTAGCTCTATGGATGGGATTCCATTGGATAGGTGGGACATCTCTATGGGAATAATCCTTGAGATTGACTTTGGTTGTAACACCTAAGTGCTGCAGGTACAAAGAATTGGTCCCCCAATCCTGTACCACTTGCAACTGTCGCATGAATGGTCTTCCCAAAATCATCTCATAGGCATGATTCTTGCTGAAGTCACATATGGCAAAGGTATGTTCAAACTCGACACCACAAGTGGAGAGAGTTATTCCTTCTAGCAATCCTAGGGGTCTCTCTATGTGACCATCGGCCATCTGCAATTTCATTCTTGTTGGCCTGAGTGCTGGCTTGCCCCAACGCTTCCATAAGGAGGTAGTGGCAATTGCAACTCCTGCACCTGAGTCCAAAATTGCCTTCGTGGTGTAGTCCTGGTAGGTGATGGGAAGATAGGTGTTCCCTTCTTCACCTTCACACATATCCCCTATCTTATCCAAGGGAATTTCTGGCACTGTCCTATGGGATCCTACCCGGGAATGAGGTTTTGCAATTTCAGTTACTTGACTAGCTACATATTTCCGCACTTCTGGTCTGTCCTTGTGCAGTTCTTCCAAAGTGAGATCGCGCTGTACTTTGGTGTTCTTTACTATCTCCGTGTTCCTAGGTATGACTGAATCGTCGTTCCTTACCATGACTGTGGGTGCTCTCATACATGTGGACTTTGCTTCCCATGGGCCTGTGAAGTGGGGTAGCTCTTGTATGGAATTAGACTCGAAGTCTAATCTCTCGTGAGACTGAACACTCTCATGCTCCCCGTAAATAGATGGGATGTCTTGTGGGAATTGGTCGTGTGCATCGTCCACAAGTTCAAAAGGAGGGGTGACCTCGCTTTCGTTATCCCATTTGTCTTCTTGAATCTCTCGTAGGAAGTCTGGTGCAAACCGATTCATAGAAGAAGAAGTGTCCGGCTCCGTAGAATTGGGCGCATAAGCAACCTGTGAAGGAGGGCTGATTCTATTGTTGAATCTCTCCTCGTTCTCGCAAATGGCTGGAGCACAAGCTTCTTGGGGAGGATTACTTATTCTATTACTTTTCCGAACAGGCTCACACATTCCCTGAGAAGGAATGTAGGCAACCTGTGGAGGTACTTGAGCTTTCGAGGGAGGCTCATCTGCCTTTTGGGGGGGAAGGTAAGCTTCTTGAGGAGGCCCACGGGCTTCCTGAAGAGGCTGGCTTACCCGTTCTCTTGCCCTTTCCTTTCTTTGAGGGGTAGGTTCCTTTTCTGGCTGTGCTATTGGCCTCTCTATTCTTTCTAAGGATGGGAAGTTGTAAGGTTTAGTGGAATTGGCCACATAAACTTCCGATGGGGGATGGTTCATGTTATTGCTTGCTTTCTCTCCCTCTTGATTTTTTTCTTCCTTGGCAGATCTTGCAATTATCCTCTCTAACTTTTCTAGGAATCCATCCAAGTGTAATTGCGTTTTGGCTGAGCCTGAGTAATTGAAAAGGCGACTGGCTTCAAACATAGTCTGAGCCAATGTGACCATTTTCGCGCATAGTTTGGTTCTTTCTATCTCTAGGTCAGCTCTAGGATAGCACTTGTCATGATCCGTGACGTTTGGCCCTTCTTGGATTCTGGCCTGATATGCTTTAAGCATCATGTCTATGTCTTCGGGAGTGGGATCAGCTAATACCGATCCTGTTTGGGGTGGTGGGTGGGTTACGTGGGCTGTCTTAGAGGGTGAAGGGATGGAGGGTGATGGGGATGGTAGCGGTGGGAATGTGTGAGAGTGCGGTTGAGATGTAATCTCTATGATTTTAGCCTTGGTTTCTCGTAGACTTTCCTCAAGTTCACTCATCTTCTTTGCCCATTGCCTTTTCATACGTTCGCGGCTATCTTTCCAAGCTCTTGTTCTCTTTTTATTTTGGCTCTCAGTATCGCTAGCATCTGGGCTCTTTTCCTGGCCTACCCCTTGGTTTTGCTGCAAAGCTTGAGCTCGAGTGACTACCTGTACGGGTGCAGTGGAAGTAACACTTCCGCTGGAATCTACCACTAACTCAATAACATTGATGGGCGTGATTTTTGGCATATTACTGGGGTTCTTTGGGCAATCTCGTAAGAGATGCTCTTTTCCACAATCTTGGCAGAAGCCTTGGATCGTCACTGACTGGGGTTGTGTAGGTGGAGGCAAGGGACAATCACGAATGAGGTGATCTCCTTGGCATCTGTAGCACGGTCCTCTTGGGAATGGAGGTCTTACCTGCCTAGATTGAGGCCTAGGGTTGGGGTTTGCATACATGACGTTCGTGTAATCTGACTCCCAACTAGGTTCGTTCGGCTCTTCACTATAGTAGGACTCACCATGTTCTGGAGACTGCATGTAGTAAGCCTGGGGGCTATCCACATGGGTAGAATCAAAGCTATGATCACTTGGGTCATTTTCAGAGATCAAGGATGTTATAGGGACTATAGCTCTATTCAGGTTTTCTTCTGCAACAGCATACTTTACTGGAATCACGTTAGAGGGGTTTGGAGGCTGTTGAGCTAGCACCGGTTGGGGTCTCTGTTGGGCCTGATATTGTGGTTGGTAGGCTTGTTGGGGTCTAGCATATTGTGGTGGGGGAGGATACTGGTTCTGGTATCTGCCTTGTTGGTAGGGTTGAGGGTAGGGTTGCCTAACTGCCTGCTTGTTGTATGGGCAATCTTGCGCAGTGTGGTTTGTGTACTTCCGTTCTATGGTGCAGTACTGGCTACTAGGGTTAACTTGGGGTTGAGCCATAATGGGACAGACGTTCGCCATATGGTCACCACCGCATGTATAGCACCGTTTTATAGGAGCAAACCTTGGAATTTGTTTGCTAGTTACTCCTAATTTCTGGGCCACTTTCTCTGCGAGTTCCTCAATTGATGTGGATTGTGTGGAAGAGTGACTAGATGCACCATCTGAATCTTTGTAGATTTTGGACAGCTCTAGCTCTTCTCCTAGGTTGTCTTCAATGTCGATGCACATACGTACACACTCTTCTATAGTCCTAGGGTCTTTCAGATACACATAGGATCTCAATTTTGGGCTTAGCAATCCGTCAAGAAATAAGGCTACTTGTTTAGCAGATGTGGGTAGCTCCGAAATAGGGCACCTTTCAAGATATTGTCTAAATCTTCTTCCTGCAAGTCTCACAGTCTCTTGAGGGGTTTGCTTGAAGCTGTGAATCAGTGAGGAGGTGTTGTGTCTTATGCCGCTCTTAGAGAACTCTATAATGAATGCCTCTAGGAGTTGATCTATGCTCCTGAACTGGCGTTCATCTAATGGCTGAAACCACGTAAGTGCTGTGTTCCTAAGGGTTAGACCGAAGGCATTGTACTGCGTGAACAGATCCTCCACTTGTTCCGCTCTCAAGACTTGCTTGAACTCTGCCACATGATCATAGGGATCTCCTGTGCCGTCAAAGTAATTCTTCATGGACTTAACTAGCTGGGTGGGTCTCAAAGTTCTTGTGTGCTCTCTAGGCCTCGGCAGAGGGAATCCATCTACATTTCTTTGGTTCCTGTGGGCTCTATGCATCTCAGGTTCTACCCTATTCGTCTCCGTTCTCGTTCTTTCTCTGCCCACTGGATTGGCAAAACTTACTTCCGGTCTATCTCTACTTCTGTCTCTTTGCGTACCATGAGCTTGGGAAGTTCCAGCCCCAGGGTGACCATAGGATACATTTGATCTAGGTTGGGGGAAAATAAATTCACCCTTCCAAGTGTAGGCATGCCTATCATTTTCTGTCACCACAAAGATCCGTTCTGAAGCATGATCTAAGTAGGTCACTCTGCCTGGGCTATCCGGATCCTTGAGCTCATAGATCATGATATTTCCTATATCAGTTGGCTGATTGGATTTATACCTCCAAAAGGCTTCATCAGTTTCTCGATTGAGGAGCAACTCTATGCTCTTGTTGTCTTGGGGGACCCATTCAGGCGTGATAATCCTAGTGAGAACTGATTTACCTCGAGGGGTTCTAGGTTCCGCACCCATGTTCCCTTGTTCCAGGTCACCTAAGTCTGCTTCTGAGATTACATTCCCGAAGTCATCTGTCCTATCAGGGTGACTAGTGACAACATATATAGTTCCTTCCTTGTCCAGGTATGCACCATTTTCAAACTTGACAGCTGGGTGTTCTAGTCCTATGGATTGGTCAGGGTTTTTAATCTGGACCACAGATCTTCCTAGGCCATCCTCATAGATGCTCGCACCTAATCGGTTGGTCCTAAGGTATTCCAGCTGTGTTTTGTAAGGGCCTTCTACCCTGTACAAATAAGGCACTCCTGAACTTCCCGTCGGTCTGTCCATGCCTTGAGACATTTCTGACTCACTGGTCTCAGAGCTAGGGTAGTATGAGTGGTGGCTCAACTGCTGGGCCCAAGACCTTGCAGTATGATTGACACTAGCCTCTGAAGACCTAAGGCTTTGTCTTTCCCTTGCTAAATGTCGTCCTGATCTAAGGTTCATATGCCTAACTGATTAGCCCAAAAATTTTTTATTTTTTTTTTTTTTTTTCCAGAGTACAACCTCGTTGCTGATCAATTGGTACCAGTCACTTGGTTTTTTTTAGTTAATTGTTGTGTTTATGGTCTTGTCTGATATCACGTCGTCAGGAATACTTGAATGTTCTTCGTACTTTCAGGTTGATCGTTCCTCGTTAGGTTCTTTCCTTTATGTTGTCGACAGTACAGAGATTAAGTTCTTAGCTTGAACTTGAGTTTTTAGGTAGTCTTCAACTTGATAGTGGCCTATCGTCGCCCTGACTTACTCCTACTTCTAATCGCTCTTAGCCTAGGCTAGGAATTGACGAAGAGGAGTTGAGAATATTCCGACCTTTCTTGCCGAACCTTGCTCTTTAGTGCTCGAGAAGTGGATTCTCAAGCGTGTGCCACACCCTTGCTTGGATACTCTCAATTGCTTCTCAATAGGCCTGCATAAATCCCAAGATTAGCTCCAAGTAGACCTTTCAATTGACAGACAATTTATTTCAGACACTTTGTTAATGACCCTTGTTCCCCCTTTTGCATTGTTAGAAATTTACCCTGGAGCTCCCTTGGTGTTCCTACCCCTCAATGTGTCAACTTCCAAATATCCTATCTGAAAATCAACGCGTTATTCTTATAAAAAACAGTTGAGGGCGTGTAGTATATGTCACGAGCTTTCCGACAAGCCCTAGAGCTCAGAAAATGGATTTCGTATGAAAAAGTTATGACCGTTCAGGGTTTAGGGGGTTAACTAGACAAACAGAACCTTTCGGGGGTTTTAATGCATTTTCTAAGGCCTTCGTAAGTAGATGAGTACATGAAAGTGCAAATATGCCCAAAATTTAGCCTAAATTTCCAAAAATTCACTCCTTAATTTTTTGCCGAAAATGCCTGTCTATCGCGATAGACGGTGTCTGTCGCGATAGACACAATCTATCGTGGGGGCTGTCTGTCGCGATAGACGGTGTCTGTCGCGATAGACAGTGTCTATCGTGGATTTCTGTCTGTCGCGATAGACGGTGTCTGTCGCGATAGACGCTATCTGTCGCGGAAGTCTGTCTGTCGCGATAGACGGTGTCTGTCGCGATAGACAGTGTCTATCGTGGATTTCTGTCTGTCGCGATAGACGGTGTCTGTCGCGATAGACGCTATCTGTCGTGAAAGTCTGTCTGTCGCGATAGACGGTGTCTGTCGCGATAGACGGTATCTGTCGCGGATTTCTGTCTGTCGCGATAGACGGTGTCTGTCGCGGATTTCTGTCTGTCGCGATAGACGGTGTCTGTCGCGGATTTCTGTCTGTCGCGATAGACGGTGTCTGTCGCGGATTTCTGTCTGTCGCGATAGACGGTGTCTGTCGCGATAGACGGTGTCTGTCGCGGATTTCTGTCTGTCGCGATAGACGGTGTCTGTCGCGATAGACAGTGTCTGTCGCGATAGACAGTGTCTGTCGCGATAGACTGAAAAAATGCAAATTTTTGGAAAACTTCTAGTGTTCTAGAGTGCCCTCAAGGTGTAGGTTACAGTGATAAACATGCATTCACAAAATGTTAAGATTTTCTGTCTGTCGCGATAGACAGAGGCTGTCGTCCCGGGACCTGTGCAGAGCCTGTCGTACCTGCGCACACTGCTGGGGATGATGGTACAGCAAAAAACCTGCAAAATAGCTCAGAAAACATGCAAAAACAGCACATGCAAGTTCGCTCTCTCGCTCTCTCTCACAAGTGAAATGAGGGAAATGAAGTGGAGGTGGGGATATAGTCAAAAACTGAAATTTTCGCAATGATGGAGATGGACGTGGGAGATGGTGATGATGATGATGGTGAAGAAAGTAAAAGAAATTCGATGAGAGTGAAGAAAATACCTACAACTCCAACGCGTCAACTCTACGTCTTACCATCACACGCTCGTCCTCAAAGCTCGATCCCCGGCAACGGCGCCAAAATTTGGTGTAGCTCAGTGATGAGTAGCACCTCCTTTAATGTCAATCCGGGAAGACGTGAGGATGGTATGAAGACCTCGAGCAAGTGGCGGCACAAGTGCGTGAGTGAGAAGCACACTAGCATGCACACACATACACACACACGCGCACACAAGGCAAGACCAAGAGTGAGAATCAATGGAGCTTTTTAGAATACTTTCAAAAACTCTTACAGGTTCGTTTCAATTACAATCTCACCCAAAAATGAGCTCTCTAGCTCTTTTTATAGTTTTTGACTAGCTTTTGGCCCAGTCCAGACCTAGTGTCCGGCCTAGTTAAAAATTAGGTTCCAGGGCTTATTTGAGGGCTCAAACGAAGTCTAAAAATTATGAAATTTGGTATGATGGTACTTCTAATACTCCTCAAGCTCGAGGACTCCTCGGCTTGCACAAAATGGAGTCTAATCTGCCAAAAACGGGATTTACAATGTTTGTGTAGTGATTAAAATCACTTGGGTTGTACATAATCTATGGGAAAAAATGATCTGGCCTTGTTGCCGTATTGTGCATGACTCCTTTGTTGCTTTGTATGCCAACAAAGGTCATACAGGGTCATCTTGTGAGGGCCATAACTTGAGTTCTAGAGCTCCATTTGATGCATATGATAGCTTGTTGGAAAGCTCTACTCTTCTAGTTTCAGCGTATAAAGTTTCATGGAGAAAGCATACTTGAGCTAGGAGAAATTAGCAAAATACTGAAGGTATGTCATTTCAGTGACTAGGAATTTCTGTAGAAGCAAAGTTCTCACTTTAGGCTATCATTTCTCAAAGTTTGGAGTGGCAATGAGTTAATGGTGACCATAGAGGTGTTCTAGTGTCACATTAATTCATTTCTTGTGGTGTTTTATACATCAACTTATTCAGACGTGTAGACCAGTGTCGAATTGTTGATATCATGTAGGCGACGGTTGGGGTCCCTCGAGGCGGAGCAAAATATGGATAATTAACCCAAGCCGAGCATTCTTTATTGTTGCGTACCTTGATTGCAAATGCTTGCCAGGATCGGCGACGTACCACTGGGCAATAGCATGGATTATACTTGATATACAGTGGCATGGTTGCCCAGGTGCTCATCATCTCTGGGTAATCGGTTAGTAGACGTGCACGCCAATTAGGCTGGAAGATCGAGCCAGCACGTGCGTCTGTGGGTAAATCCCCTAGCTCAAATTGAGTGGCGAATGTGGGCTCCTTCCCCGTATGTCTTTTGACTTCTGCATTATAATCATGTAGCAAGACAAAATAAGGCATGTATTGCGACTCTGATGTTGTGATTAACCGTTGGTGGGAAAGGTTTTGAAAGTAAGAGGACCGAAGGACAGTTTCTTCCAGATTTGTGAGAGATTGCGTTTGCACAGCAACGCGATCATCATGTGTCTTACCCACTTTCTCGACCCTTTTGACCCAATCTGGAACTTGAATTTCTAAAGTGTCCTGTCCTTCTTCTGTAGTCCGTCCACCGGGTGTTGGCATCGGCTCATACGGCTCTTCATAGCTATCATCGATGGGGATTTCTACTACTGTTTCAGGTTCTGGTTCTTCGGTTGGCGAGGGTGGCCTTTCATATGGTAAGAGACGTGCTTGGAGTTCGGTCGCCTGTTTCCGGAGGGTCTCTAATTCTTCTGGAGAGTGTTGCAAGACTACCGGCTCCTGTTGAGTTGTGGGGGCGCTAGCTAACTGCTTCTTTAGATCCGCACATTCAACCTCTAACTTTTCATATGACTCCAGGAAATTTGCATGCTCTTCGAGTAAGATGCGAATGTCTTCTGATGGGACAGCTCTATACTTGGTAGGGCTAACGGTTGCTCCTGCAGTTCCTTCCATAGCCACTTCAAAGTTGTCTTGATTTTGTTGTTGAAGCCTCTTGTTCTCTTCTAGTGCTGCTGCCATATGCTTCCTTAATAGCCCAAGGTTGCGTCTGAGTGTAGCATTAGATATCATTTGTGCCTGGAGCACTGTTTCTAGTTCCTTGACTGCTTGATCATCTGCTGTCGATGTCTTTGATTCCAATTCGGAGTGAGCCTGCTGTAAGGTGGTATGCTCTGTTAGGAGCATTTGGTAATCAGCTTCAAGAGCGTTGACTCTCGCTTGCAGACGCTGAGATTCTGCCTGTAGGGCAGCAGTGCGTTCTTCCAATTGATAGTATTCCTGTTGTAGTTGATGTGCACACTGAAGTAATGTATTGAACGTGCTATTTACATTATGAGATGCAAGGGGAAAAGGTTGGGATGCAGGGGAGGTGGGATTGGGGAGGGAGCTAGTGAATGCTGTGTGTGCAAATGATGTGGTGAGTGGTGAGGTGGGGAGTAGTGGAGGGGGAGAGGGTGGAATTGTGGGGAGAGGTGCCGTGGTGGGTGAAATGTCCATTGGGTCAGACAGAGTGGTGTGTGTAGGGGCTACCATATAGGTGGGTATGGTAGGTGAAGTGAGTGTGGTGTTCGTGTAAATTGATGTCGTTGCGAACATCGGGGAAATGTGCCTCTGAAACATTGGAGAGCGGATGATCTGCTCCACAAGGGACGGGTATTGGGGTGGCGAGGTCAAGTTGAAAGAGGTGTAGGGGCCAGATGGGAAGTGAGGGTCATGGAATGGAGGTACCCGTATTGGGGGATAGGCTGGGAAACACAGGGTGCCTTCTGTGGGTGCCGGGGTTCCAACCATACTTGGGATGATGGGATGGCCAGTTATGGGTTCGGAGGATAGAAGGGTTGAAGTGTACAAGGGATTGGTGACGAAGGAGAAGAGGGTGTCTTGTGAGGTAGGTTCTCGAAATGAGAATGATGTGAATGAGGATGGGTTATGAGTGAAGGTAGAGGTGATGACTGTCGTTTCTTCCATGGTGGGAGGTGGTGGTGGGGGTGGAGAAGGTGGTGACGGGGGATGCTGGGGTGAGATGGGTGATGTCTGAACGAAGGTTTCGGCAGAGAGGTCAATGGTGGTGGTGGGGGTAGCTGTGGTTTCAATGGGTACTTCTGGTTCGGTGACGGGTATCCTGATAGTCTTACCTGCTCGGGGTAATGTGTCAACTCTGCGTTTGTCATACCTTACTGACTTGCGGACTGCTGTGTGGACCGCCTCTGGGACTCCTAAAGATTCTGACACTAATTTGAGGGTGTCAATGAAATGTTGATCCACCCCATCATCTGACAGCATTTCTTGCATCAAGGCTTGACCTGACACAAGAGAGAGTTTATGCCTTTCTTGTACTGCTTTGATTGTGTCGTATAACCTTTGTAGTTGAGCTGTATATGCAGGTGCACCTACAATTTCAGGCACTTCTTGTTGCTCATCATGTTGCTCTTGCTCATAATCCTCCTCATCTTCCTCCTGTTCTTCATCTTCATTATCCTCTTCCTCCACTTCAACTGTGGTGACAGGTACTTGGGAGGTTGCCGCCTGCGTTTGCGCATTCTCCACTTGTTGTGCCTCTTCTGCCTCCAGCTCTACATCTTGTAATAATTGTTCAAAGTCTTCATTCGTGAGTTCTTCCAGAGGTGCACCACTAGGAAATTCAAGATCGGTTGGGATAGGAGGGAAGATCAAGGTGGAACCATCGGTGCTGCGTCTTGGAAGTCGGAGTGTGAACGGTCGGGCTCTTCGGGGTGGAGGGGTGACGTCTGGTGTTAAGGTGGCTCCACGTGGTTGGGCACAAGGGACTTGGACAGTACCTCTCATCTTCTTAGAAGGGGGTCCAGTGGATGTCCTGCCTCTAAACTGCTCTACACGATTCCACATTAGGGCCCGTTGAATAGGGATGTCATAAGCCAAACACCTATAAATTATTCTCGTCAGAGCACAGCATCCATATAAAACCTGTTTCCGCGGCCATCGTTTGTGAGCTAGGTGTATCTGATCAATTATCCAGTGGGGTAAGTTGATGGTGAGGCTCTTTGTCTCTGCCAGATACAAACTAAACCAAATCTTTTTGGGCGGCATGGTGAATCTATCTTGTGCAGGAAAAGCAAAGTGTTGCATGCACATGCGAAGGTGTATTGCAATATTAGGCGTCAAGGACACCATGTCCTTGAGTTTGGTGAGACCTCGATTCTTCATGTAATCCGGTACTAGAGTTTCCTTCTCTGTAGGAATATGCATTCCGCGCATATCTAGAGCCTCTCTCACCAAGTTGTTTGATAGCCTGAACCTTTTGAGTTCATTCCCCTTTGTTAGAGATGGAATCACAAATGAGCTGGCACCTTTTGGGTTCTTGTTCGGAGTCAAGGTGTTGATGAGATAGTAGCAGCGCATGAAGTCAGGCTTTGGGAGCCGTGCACTAAAATATGCATCCAATCCTGCCTTCTCCCATATCCTCCGTAGACCTTCTGCATTTTGTAACTTCTCAAATTCTCTTGTAAAGAAATGGTGTTTACCTTGCTTCCCGTTGAAGTCCAACTCTGATTCCCATAGGTATGTTCCTTCTCACAAGGGTCCTGCCACTTCACTAAACCAGTGGGAAGCTTTTCCGACGGGCATGGTATGGCCACTGGGAGGGTCCGCAATAGGTATGATCTTGATAGCCTGCAATTCTTCTGGTCTTTCATTTGTCTCAGGCAAAACGGGTAAACTGTCTAAGTCCACCACTTGCTGGCTTGTTTCTGTTTGAGAGCTAGTTCCTGCCGCTTCAGCCATGTTGAAAACTTCACAGCTGGTTCTGTGAGAAGATATGAATAAATGTTAACATTGCAATGGACACAAAATGACACTGTGTCCCCTTTACAACATTAACTTGATGAATTGTGCTGTAGTTAGTTGGTTAGTTAGTGCTCGCGTGGGTGTGAGTGTGAAGTGTGGTTAGCTGATGCTGACTACCTATGAGCTAATGGGGGGTCGGGTGCAGTGTGAGGGTGATACAGTTGGTCAGTGGTAATGAATTTACAAATGGGGTCGGGGCTTTGGTACATGCTTTGGGCTGCCAAACAAACTGATTGGCTGTTGGTCTTGATTTGGTAGAGACTCTGGAGGGCTTTATAGGGGTGTAGGCTTGAAAATGAGTCCTTTTAGGGACCCATTTACAAGTGATTCTATTCGTGCTCATGGACCTTGGTGTGTTCTTGAGTGTTGAAAATGAGTGGGTATTGGCGGTGCGAGTGAGTGGATCATGTTGCATAGGGTGTGGTCTTGGTGTAGCTATTTGAGCCCGCAAGCAAGCCTTAGGCACCCAGATTTGTCGTGATTGTGGGCTAGCCTTCATCGACTTCTTAGGCACCCAAATAGACTTCACATTAACATAAGAACTTCTGAAAGACTTCTTATTAGTGTAGTGTTGTTGGTTACTAATAAGAGGCTTTGCCCATGTGTTTGACTTGAGTGCAACCGGGTGTTCGCCTTTCCGCGCCCACACCTGTTTCACTGGCTGAGATGCGTTGCTGCGCAGGTACTTTTGATCTCCGACATAGGTAGTACTCTGCTTCTTCTGCCTTTGATCCACCTTTAGTTGCTGCCTCCTTCTGGCCTTTGGAAAAGAAGAGAGTTCCATTGTGGTCTGGACTCCTTTTTTGAGGTCTTCATTCTTCTGCATCACATAGCCTTGGACAAGAACAGCATGGTCAACTTCATGTGTACCCTTGGAGGGACCAGGAGTTTGTGCCTTTCCTAGTTCCTTGAGTGCTCCCTTTTCCAATTCAATTGTAATTCGACTATGATTTACCCATACCTGAAGAAGTCCTCTTCTGAGGTTTAGGTCGACTGCACGATCATAGATCCAATCCTGACCCAAGACAAGAGGCTCAGTGAGGTCCTCGTCTTGACACACTAGTACCTTGACTGTCATTGCCTCGTCTTGAATATAGAGGGGAAGTTCCACCTCACCCATGCAAGGGGTTTCCACGCCTCCCAATCCTATGAGATATGCTTCTATAGGATTGACAGTTAATTTTAGCTCTTGACAGTAAGACCATTTGACAGCACTAGTGGCTGCACCTGAGTCAATCAAGGCTCTTACAGTCCTTGCATCCTTTCCTCGTCCTATATCTAAGGTTATAAAAGGACGTCGATCAATTATCTTATGCGAGCTGATACCTGAAACCTCACACATAGCCATGTGATATCCTTGATCTGCCTCGGCATCTGTCCTAAGTTGCTCTCTACCTTGTCTCCTTAATTTCATTCTCCGGATGCGTTCCAATGCTTCTGCTTGAGCTTCTTCTCGAATTCGTTTTTCTTCTTCTCTACGTTTCTTAGCAGTATTGAGTCGACTTAGCATCTCCTCTGTGAGAGGTTCCTGATACAACTTGACTCTGCATCCGCTTATGTAGCTTGGGAGAACATCGCCTTCTAATGTGGCTAGTTGTACTGCTCCACTTGTTGAGATTCTATTAATAATCATGGGTCCATAACCACGCTTCTCTAACTTTCTCGCATGCTGCTTCAGGGTGTAAACTAGTACTAGGTCTCCTGCCTTTAAACCTTTATCCTTAACGTGGGCATCAAAGTATGCCTTCTGTCGTTTCTTGGCTGCGTAAATTCCTGCTGCAGCTCTGAGTCTCGTTTCACCTAGTCGTTCAAGGTCAAAGATTCTAGATGAGAGTTCATGACCTGTCCACTCATGCTCCTGTGCTACTTTCAATGTAGGTATTAGGAAATCTAATGGTAGCACTGCGTTTTGGCCAAATACCATCTGAAAGAGAGTGGCTTGGAGTACCGTTTTGTAGGCCACTCGATATGCCCAAACAGCATGGTGTAGCTGTTTGTCCCAATCAGAGCGTTTATTATTCACTAGCTTGGTCAGCACATTGCACAGAATCTTATTGGTGCTCTCAGCTTGCCCATTTGCTTGAGGGTGATAGGGGGCAGACTTCTTGTGTACTACCAAGAATTCTTGGAGAAGATTCTCAATAACTTCATTCAAGAAGTGAGTGCCCCTATCACTTACTAGCTCTATTGGTAGCCCGTATCTGGTGAACACATTCTCAAATAAGAACTTAGCTGTTGTTTGAGCATCGTTCTTCGTTGTAGCTTTCACTTCTACCCATTTGGTTAGATAGTCTGTGGCGACAATGATATATTCGGCATGGGAACCCTTAGCTGGGGGATTAATAGGACCTACGAAGTCTATTCCCCACTTAGAGAATGCACGTCCACCCATCATAGGTTTCAGTGGCATCTCGTCTTTACGTATAGGATACTGAGTTCTCTGACAGACATCACACCGTTTCACATAGGTATGTGCATCCATGTGAAGGGTCGGCCACCAGAAGCCCGCAAATAGTATGGCCTTGATTACCCGATACACCTTGGTGAGCAGTTTCCAAGATCTTAAGATATTCACTTTCATGGACACATAGTCTCAGGTAACCGTCCTTACCACACTTATATAGATTATCACCAATGAGTGAGTAATCCTGGGCTTCTTGTTCTAAACTCCTTTTCCTAGCCAGAGTCATGTCTGGAGGGAATGTTTTCGTCCTCAGGAAGGACACTAGGGGTTCACTCCAATCTGGCACTATGGACACTTGATAAAGAGTGGCATGTTCCACAGGTGGTTTAGTGCAACAGATTGGGCATTCCTTGCACAGCTTTTGGACATCAGCTTCCATAGTCGGCCAATGCACTCCAAGTCTCCTTAGCATCTGTAGGGTTCTTTGTTTGGAATAGTGTTGCTCTAATGCACCTACATGTGCTAATAGCAACCATTTAGCGTACTCATCTTCTTCTACGCAACACGCCAAGATTCCTTGATCTGTGTGCTTGTACATACTTCCTGCCATGATGTGATACTTCTGGGCTTTCACTACCTCTCTATTCTGTGTGTTTACCACTGGATGGTTAGGCCCGTATGTCAATACTGGCACTAGTGGCTTGGCCCACTGTGGCACCACTTCCAAATTAAACAAGTAAGCATCAGGAAGATCATCCGACACTCCTTGTGGGGCTTCTCCAGATGTGAGTCTAGAAAGGTGGTCAGCTCTCAAATGAGTCCTGCCTTTCCTCACCACTACCTCAAAGTCATATTCCATTAGTAAGAGAAACCATCTTACTAATCTTCCTGTGTTGCATGGCTTGTTTACTAGATATAGCAGTGCCTGATGGTCAGTAAAAAATTTAAACTTATTTGCAAGCAAATAATGTCTAAACTTTTTAACCGCATATACCATGCCTAATCCTTCTCTCTCCGTAGTGGTATAATTGCGTTCAGCTGCATTTAATTGTCTACTAGCATAGGCAATTGGAAGATCCATATTACCTTCACCAGTAGGTTGTGCGAGTACACATCCAATAGCATAATTGGATGCATCAACATGAACATGGAAAGGCTTGTTCCAATCCGGTGTGGTCAAGATTGGTGCTGAACATAATCTTCGTTTAAGCTCCTGGAAGGAGTTTTCACACTCATCAGTCCACTCAAAGTTAGTCAAGAGTCCATACAGAGGCTTTGCTATGATGGCATACATATGTATAAACCGTCGGTAATAACCACAATGACGTTCTTTGGCCTAGGTAACTCTGCTATGGCTCTCACTTTCTCTTCATCCGTGGATATGCCATTCTTTGACACTATGTGTCCTAGAATCTTGCCTTGCCTGACCATAAAAACGCACTTTTCTGGGTTCAGGCAGACTTGATATTCTCTACATTTGTCAAAGATTTGTCTAAGCTCAGGAATATGGGTTTGCCTTATGTTGGAATGAGCACAAAGATCATCAACATAGACTTCTAAGTTCTTCCTCAGGAATTCTTTAAATACATGGCACATCAATCTTTGGAAGGTTGCAGGAGCATTAGTAAGCCCAAATGGCATTACCCGAAAGGCAAAAATGCCCCACTCTGTGGCAAAAGCAATCTTATGCTGGTCTTCTGGAGCTATGGCTACTTGGTTGTAGCCCGAAAACCCATCGAGGAAGCTGTACACTTCCTTGCCTGCTACTCTTTCTAAGAGATGCTCTGTGATAGGAAGTGGATAATTATCTCGAATTGTGGCTGCATTAACCTTCTTCAAGTTAATGCATACACGCAGCTTTCCATTCTTCTTGGGCACCACTACAATGGGGGATACCCATTCCGTGTGCTCAATTTCATAGATAAATCCAGCTTCAACCAGTCTATCTATCTCCTCTTTGATCTTTGCAGCGTAGTTATCGTTATATGTGTATGGCTTCTGTTTAGAGGGTTTTGCATCTGAGGTCATGGGAATAGTGTGTGAGCATATATCTGGGTCAACACCCTTCAAATCCTTGTAACTCCAAGCGAATACATCTCTGTATTCTCTTAGCAAGGCTATTAGCTCTTGTTCTTCTTCTTGTGTCAGATCATGGCCTATGTATGTGCATCTCTCTTCTCCTTCTTCTAGGGCTACTACAATTTTCTTGGTGGTCTCCTTGTTATCATAGGCCTCCCCTGATTGCGCCTCCCGTTTAGGCATTCTGATCATGACTCTTCTGTCATCTATCTCATATTTCTTAAAATTTTCTGGGACCTCAAACAAAGATTCTTCCTCTTCTTGTGTGACTTCTTTCTTCTTCCGTTTCTTTCCTTCTTCCTTCGGGGTCATATGTGTGGCTAGTCTTACATCACTTGTAAGCTCTCCATGCCTCTGGGGTTGAAATCCTACTTCATGGAAGTATTCTTCATCTGATGCAAAAGGTGGGTCCATAATGATTGACTCTAGATCGGAGTCACTTGCATCCTCAAATGCATCAGGGTTAGGTTCACACTCTTCTAACACTGCCTCTCCCATAATTGGTTCTATGGAGAAGACTGAAATGTCATAGCCATCCTCATCACAGTGAGGTGTCCATTGTTCCTCATTGATGGCTACATCCATTGTTGCTAAGATTTCCGCCCAGCCGTGGGGTTCAAATTCTTCGTCAGGAAATACTACAGGTGCATAGGCTGGGTCTTGAATTGATCTATGTGTTTCGTTTGCACCTATCTCTCTGGCCTTTTCTCTTTTCTCTTCTTCTACTGCTACCTTGCACATCCACAACTGGGTATCTTCATGCATCCATGAGGATCCTGATCCTATGGAATGCACAGATTCTGTATCATCTTTGGCTCTATGGATGGGATTCCATTGGATAGGAGGGACATCTCTATGAGAGTAATCTTTGAGATTCACTTTGGTAGTGACACCTAAGTGTTGCAGGTACAAGGAATTGGTTCCCCAGTCCTGTACCACTTGCAACTGTCGCATAAATGGTCTTCCCAAAATCATCTCATAGGCATGATTTTTGCTAAAGTCACATATAGCAAAAGTATGCTCAAACTCAACACCACATGTGGTGAGAGTTATTCCTTCTAGCAGGCCTAAGGGTCTCTCTATGTGACCATCGGCCATCTGCAATTTCATTCTCGTTGGCCTGAGTGCTGGCTTGCCCCAACGTTTCCACAGGGAAGTGGTGGCAATTGCAACTCCTGCGCCTGAGTCTAGAATGGCCTTGGTGGTGTACTCCTGGTAGGTAATGGGAAGATAGGTGTTCCCTTCTTCACCTTCACACATGTCACCTATCTTGTCCAATGGTATTTCTGGCACTGTTCTCTGGGATCCTACTCGGGAATATGATTTTGCAACTTCAGTTACTTGACTGGCTACCTGTTTCCGCGCTTCTGGTCTAACCTTAGACAGTTCTTCCAAAGTGAGATCGCGTTGCACCTTGGTGTTCTTTACTACCTCCGTGTTCTTAAGTATGACTGAGTCGTCATTCCTTACCATGACTGTGGGTGCTCTCATGCAAGTAGACTTGGTTTCCCATGGGCCTGTGAAGTGGGGTAATTCTTGTAAAGAATTAGACTCAAAGTCTAATCTTTCCTGAGAGTGGATGCTCTCCTGTTCCTCATAAATGGATGGGATGTCTTGTGGGAATTGGTCGTGTGCATCATCCACAAGTTCAAAGGGAGGGGCAACTTCACTTTCGTTATCCCATTTGTCTTCTTGAATCTCTCATAGGAAGTCTGGTGCAAACCGATTCATAGAAGATGATGTGTCTGGCTCCGTAGAGTTAGGCACATACGCAACCTGGGAAGGAGGGCTTATTCTATCGTTGGCTCTCTCCTCGTTCTCATAGATGGCTGGAGCACAAGCTTCCTGGGGAGGATTACTTATTCCATTACCTTTTCGAACAGGCTCATACGCTCCCTGAGAAGGAATGTAGGCAACCTGTGGAGGTATGTAAGCTTTCGAGGGAGGCTCATCTGCCTTTTGGGGAGAAAGATAAGCTTCTTGAGGAGGCACATGGGCTTCCTGAAGAGGCTCGCTTATCCGTTCTCTTCCCTTTTCCCTTCTTTGAGGGGCAGGTTCCTTTTCTGATTGTGCAATTAGCTTCTCTATTATTTCTAGCAGTCCATCAAAGTGTAACTGCGTCTTAGCTGAGCTAGAGATGTTAAATAGGCGACTGGCCTCAAACATGGTCTGAGCCAATTCCACCATCTTAGCACAAATTTTGGTTCGTTCTAGCTCTAGTTCTGCTCTAGGGTAACACTTTTCATGATCAGTTACGTTTGGCCCTTCTTGGATTCTGGCCTGATATGCTTTAAGCATCATGTTAAGGTCCTCGGGAGTGGGACCTGCTAGGACTGATCCTACTCTAGGGGGCGGTGGGATTTCCTGAGGCGGTGGGATTTGCTGAGGCGGTGGGGAAGGTGGTGGTACGGATGGAGTTGGGAATGGTGGTGGTGGGGTAGTGTGAGAGGGAGGTTGAGATGTGAGTTCAATTATTTTGGTCTTTGTTTCTCTTATGCTTTCCTCAAGTTCACTCATCTTTTTAGCCCATTGTCTTTTCATTCTTTCCCTACTATCTTTCCAAGCTCTAGTCCTCTTCTTGGTCACGCTCTCAGTTTCACTAACTTCTGGGCTCTTTTCCTGGCCTACACCTGGGTTCTGCTGTAAGGCTTGAGCTCTAGTGACTACCTGTACAGGTGCAGTGGAAGTGACACTTCCTGTGGAATCTACCACTAACCCAATCACGTTAATAGGAGTGATTTTTGGCATGTTGTTAGGATTCTTAGAGCAGTCTCGTAAGAGATGCTCTTTTCCACAATCTTGGCAAAAGCCTTGAATTGTCACTGACTGGGGTTGTGTAGGTGGAGGTAAGGGGCAATCACGGATGAGGTGATCTCCTTGACATCTGTAGCATGGTCCTCTAGGAAATGGAGGTCTTATTTGCCTCGGTTGGGGTCTGGGGTTGGGGTTTGTATACATGACGTTTGTGTAATCATTCTCCCAACCAGGTTCATTTGGCTCTTCACTATAGTAGGACTCTCCATGTTCAGGAGATTGCATGTAGTAGGCCTGGGGGCTGTCTATGTGTGTTGAATCAAAGCTATGGTCACTAGGGTCATTTTCTGAGATCAATGGTGTCACTGGGACTATAGCTCTGTTCAAATTCTCTTCTGCGGCTGTATATTTTACCGGAATCACATTAGCTGGAGTAGGGGGTTGTTGTGCTAGCATTGGCTGGGGTCTCAGTTGGGCCTGATGTTGCGGTTGGTAATTTTGCTGAGGCCTAGTATAATGCTGCGGTGGGTACTGATTCTGGTATCTTCCTTGTTGAGGGTATGGCTGAGGGTAGGTTTGCCTAACCGCTTGCTTATTGTATGGGCAATCTTGTGCTGTGTGATTTGTGTATCTTCGTTCTATGGTGCAGTACTGGCTACTAGGATTTACTTGGGGTTGAGCCATAATGGGACACACATTCGCCATGTGGTCGCCACCACAAGTATAGCATTTTTTCACAGGGGCGAATCTTGGGATCTGTTTGCTAGTAACACCTAATTTCTGAGCTACTTTCTCTGCAAGTTCCTCTATTGATGTGGATTGCGTGGAAGGGAGGCTAGAGGCACTATCTGAATCTTTGTATATCTTGGAAAGCTCTAGCTCCTCCGCTAAGTTATCCTCGATGTCAATGCACATGCGTACACACTCTTCTATTGATCTAGGGTCTTTCAAGTACACATACGACCTCAATTTTGCACTTAGCAATCCATCCAAAAATAAAGCCACTTGCTTAGCTGGAGTAGGTAACTCCGGCATCGGGCATCTCTCTAGGTATTGCCTAAATCTTCTTCCAGCTAGTCTGACCGTCTCTTGAGGCGTCTGTTTGAAGCTATGAATTAGTGAGGAGGTATTATGCCTTATTCCACTCTTAGAGAATTCAATGATGAAAGCCTCTAGGAGTTGGTCTATGCTTCTGAACTGCCTCTCATTTAGTGGTTGAAACCATGTCAGGGCAGTGTTCCTAAGGGTTAGACCAAAGGCATTGTACTGCGTAAATAGATCCTCCACTTGTTCAGCTCTCAAGACTTGCCTAAACTCAGCCACATGATCGTAGGGATCTCCGGTGCCATCGAAGTAATTCTTCATGGACTTAACTAGCTGGGTGGGCCTCAAAGTCCTTGTGTGCTCTCTAGGTCGTGGCAAAGGGAAATCATCAGCATTTCTTCGGTTCCCTGGGACTCTAAGTACATCAGGTTCTACTCTATTTGTTTCTGTCCTCGTTCTTTCTCTGCCCCCTGGGTTGGCAAAGCTTACTTCAGGTCTCTCTCTATGTCTGTCTCTTTGAGATCCATGGGCATGGGATGTTCCAGCACCTGGATGACCATAGGACACGTTTGATCTTGGTTGGGGGAAAACGAATTCACCCTTCCAAGTGTAAGCATGCCTATCATTTCCCGTAACCACAAAGATCCTCTCTGAAGCGTGATCTAAGTAGGTCACTCTGCCTGGGCTATCAGGATCTTTAAACTCATAGACCATGATTGTTCCTATATCATTTGGCCGATCAGATTTATACCTCCAAAAGGCTTCATCAGTCTCTCGGTTCAACAGCAGATCTATACTCTTGTTATCCTGGGGAATCCACTCAGGAGTGAGAATTCTCGTAAGAACAGATTTCCCTCGAGGGGTCCTAGGCTCTGCTCCCATGTTTCCTTGCTCCAGGTCACCTAAGTCCGCTTCTGGGATCACATTTCCGAATTCGTCTGTCCTATCTGGGTGACTGGTAACTACGTATATGGTTCCTTCTTTGTCCAAATATGCCCCGTTTTCAAACTTGACAGCTGGGTGCTCTAGTCCTATGGACTGGTCAGGGTTTTTAATCTGGACCACGGATCTTCCTAGACCGTCCTCATAGATGCTAGCACCTAATCGGTTGGTTCTAAGGTATTCCAACTGCGTTTTGTAAGGACCTTCTACTCTGTGCAAGTATGGCACTCCTGAACTTCCCGTAGGTCTGTCCATGCCTTGAGACATCTCTGATTCACTGGTCTCAGAGCTAAGGTAGTATGAGTGGTGGCTCAACTGCTGGGCCCAAGATCTAGCAGTGTGGTTGACGCTAGCCTCTGAAGACCTAAGGCTTTGTCTATCTCTCCCTAGATGTCGTCCTGATCTAAGGTTCATAAGCCTATTTCAGTAGCCCAATTTTGCCCAAGTACAACCTCGTCGTTGAGTTCTTTTGTATCAGTTACTTGATTCTTTTTAGTGGTTACCGTGTTTATGCTCTTGTCAGAAATCACGTCGTCAGGAATATTTGAGTTAATTTCCGCACTGTAAGTTGATCGTTCCACGTTAGATTCTTTCCTTTAAGGTTATCGCATCACGAAGAGATTAGGTTTAATCTTGAGCTTGAGTGCATCGGTAGTCTTCAACTTGACAAATGCCTATCGTTGCTCTGACTTACTCCTAACACTAGTCGTTCTTAGCCTAAGCTAGGAATTGACAAAGGGAGTTGAGAATTCCCAACCTTTTGTTTCCTTCTTGGTTGCCCTTGAGTGCCCAGGAAACGTGTTCCCAAGCTTGCACTTACTCTTGCTTAGAATGCCCTCTAGTGCTCTTGCTGGATCTGTAAAGGTCCCACGGTTAGCTCAAGACTTAGATTCAAATGACACAATAGACCACTTCATGCATGTAACTCACAGACCAAATTATCCTTTGCTTTGATGGAAAACAATCCCAATGATCCCTCAGTTTTCCTACCTCGGGGTATGGTTAACTTCAAAAAACCCTATCTAATAATCCTGATATTAATTTTCACATAACCGGTTTAGTTTTGGTTGTACTCCTCACGAGCTTTCCAACAAAACAAGAATCACAGCAAACGGATTTCGTATGAGGAAGTTATGTCAGTTCAGGCTTCAGGGATTAAAACAGGGTTCAAACAGGCCAACAGGGCATCAGGTTTTCCTCGGGTTATTCGCCTATAGCCTCCTTATGTGCTCTAGAGTCCATGATCCATGTCCAAAATTAGCCAAAACCTTCAAATTAAACAACCCTAAAAAATTGGCCAAAATTGGCTGTCAATCGCGATGGACAGGGCAGTCAATCGCGATGGACAGGGAAGTCAATCGCGATGGACAGGGCAGTCGATCGCGACGGACAGGCAGTCAATCGCGACGGACAGGCAGTCAATCGCGATGGATGGGCAGTCAATCGCGATGGATGGGTGTCGATCGCGACGGACAGGCAGTCAATCGCGACGGATAGGCAGTCGATCGCGACGGACAAGCAGTCAATCGCGATGGATGGGTGTCGATCGCGACGGACAGGCAGTCGATCGCGACGGACAGGCAATCAATCGCGATGGATGGGTGTCGATCGCGACGGACAGGCAGTCGATCGCGACGGACAGGCAGTCGATCGCGATGGATGGGTGTCGATCGCGACGGACAGGCAGTCAATCGCGACGGATAGGCAGTCGATCGCGATGGATGGGTGTCGATCGCGACGGACAGGCAGTCAATCGCGACGGATAGGCAGTCGATCGCGATGGAGAGGCAATCAATCGCGACGGACAGAGCTGTCAATCGCGATGGATTGAAATTTTGCAAATTTTTCAAAAATTTTTGTGGAAATGTGGTGTGCAGGGTCTCTAGTCTACTGTGGTGCACTCAGATTTACCAAAAAGTGAAAATTTCTGTCAATCGCGATCGACAGAAGTCGGCGACTGCGAGACAGTTCTGCACATTTCCGTACCTGCGCGACGTGCTGGAGGTAATGATGCTGCTGAAACCTGCAAGAAACTCCAAAAGCATGCAGAAAATAGCACACAACAGTTCGCTCTCTCGCTCTCTCTCACAAGTGGAATGGAGGAAATGAGGTGGAGATGGTGATATGATCAAAACTGAAAATTTTCGTGATGATGGAGATGGAGGTGGGAGATGGTGATGATGATGGTGGTGATGAAGATGGTGAAGAAAGTAAAAGAAAAATAGATGAAGGCGAAGAAAATACCTACAACTCCAACGCGTCAACTCTACGTCTTACCATCACACGCTCGTCCTCAAAGCTCGATCCCCGGCAACGGCATCAAAATTTGATGTAGCTCAGTGATGAGTAGCACCTCCTTTAATGTCAATCCGGGAAGACGTGAGGATGGTATGAAGACCTCGAGCAAGTGACGGCACAAGTGCGTGAGTGAGAAGCACACTAACATGCACACACATACACACACGCGCACACACGGCCAGACAAAGAGCGAGAAGCAATGGAGTTCTTTAGATTACTTTCAAAAAACTCTTACAAGTTCATTTCAATTACAATCTAACACAAGCTAACCTCAAAAATGAGCTCTCTAGCTCCTTTTATAGTTTTTGACTAGGTTTTGGCCCTGTCCAGACCTAGTGTCCGGCCTAGTTAAAAATTAGGTTCCAGGGCTTATTTGAGGGCTCAAACGAGATCTAAAAAATACGAAAATTGGTAGGTAGATACTTCTAAAGCTCCTCAAGCTCAAGGACTCCTTGGCTTGCACAAAATGGAGCTACAAAAAGGTGAAATGATATTTACAATGATTATTAGTGATAAAAATCACTGTTGTTGTAGGGATTTCTTCTAATGATCTGCCATACATATCTTCGAGCTCCCTACTTGCTCTTCCTCCTTGTGTGTCCATCTCTTTGATATGCATTAGTGTCTTTGAAAAAATATTGGCCTACTTGCCAGATCTTCGTCGACTGCTTTGTCTACTTAATACTTCGCCTTGCTCTGACTCTCTCCGCTGGCTTCCTTGTCTCCTTAGTCCTTGGGTGCCCGTACTGCTCTCAACACACCGTATGATGGTTGTTGAGGATAACATGGATGGTACCAATCACCCATTATGGGCATATTATATTATGCATCATGTATTTGTCACAAAAGGACTATTGACTGTTATGCATGGTCTTGAAAAAGGACCTACTACACTTGCGAATACAGTTATTGAAGGCAATCCAGATAACATTGAAGATGATCATCTTCAGGTTTCTATTCTTGTTGTAGCTCTTGTTGCAGCTAAGCAACTTTGTTGGGATGCCAAAGATGCTCAAGCACATGCATTGATAGCCGTGTCTCTCAAATGTACCATTATCGCTCATATTCCATCTTGCAAAAAAATAAAATATGTTTGGGATATGCTTATCACTTTGTACCACGTAATAAATGAGGCTCATATTTCTCATATCTGAAAATAGTTCAAGAGTGAGCATATGAATGAAGGAGATGCTATGGATAATTTTTGACAAGGATCAAAGATTTGAAGGAGCACTTGATTTTTGTTTATAAAGTCTTGCCTCACAGCTCACTTGTGGAGATTGTTTTGAATGGTCTTCTAGATTCATATCAAAGTTTTTCTTCTACTCCTCGGTTGACGATGAAATGTACTCCAAATGCCTTAAAATTTGAGGAGCTAGTCTTCATTTTGTCATAGGAAGATTAGTCTAGGCAAAACACATCCATCATGCATGTAGCAGATCAAGCTTTGTTAGCTAGATAGAAAGGCAAAGGTAAATGGATTTCATCTACTAGTAAGCAAAAATTTGCTAACTCTACATAGTCAACAAAGGACGAAAAAGACGAGAAGAAAATAGAAAAGAAAATTGTTTTTTGTAAAAACTATAAAGAACGATCATCACATAAAGAGTTGTCCAAAACTCGTTACAAAAGAGGAAAAGCAAAAAGAGGCCATAATGGTTTCTGGAGGACCCATACAAATGCAAAATGAAGAATGGGCATTTAGTATTGTTTGCAGCTATGACCCATCTTCTCATGAACAGTGTATGTCTGCAAAAGATGCAAAGGTTTGGTGCTTTGATATTGTGGGTAAGAAAACATATTACGTACCTCATAAAGCAGTTTCTTCAATTCGCTTGAGTGTGACCCTATAAGGAATACTATCACATGTGCTAACAAATCCACTTATCTTGTAATGGGAATTGATAATATCATTTTGAATATTGGTCATGGTAATTCTTTCACATTGTTAGATGCTTTGTTTGTACTAAGGATCAAGAAAAATTGCTTATCCATTTCAACATTAGCCAAGATCAACGTGGCTGTGAAATTTGTTGAGGATAGATGTAGAGTCCATGATCTACCAAATGGAAATGTTATTATTGCTTCTAGCATTTCCTGTTGTGGGTAGTATAAGCTCATAAATTATGTAGAATCTTTGAACGATTGAGCATATGTAGTTGAAGATTCTCCAGCTATGTGAGATGCAAAGATGCATGCATTGGTTATCTATCATGCCTGTAGAAATTTGAAATGGTGTTCTCTCTACCAAACTTGAGGAACCTTGTAAACATGCTTGTGAAGGCTGTATTTTGGGCAAAATGCAACGTCCTCCTTCCCAAAAGATGGTCCAATTCAAGTTACTGAAAAATTGAAGCTTGTTTAGAGTGATGTCTCTGTTCCTATACAAATACACTATTTTGGGAACTACCTTTACTTTGTTACTTTTATTTATGATTTTTCCAAGCAAGCATGGGTGTATCCACTAAAACCAAAGTCTAAAATGTTTATGTTCTTCAAATAGTTTATAGCTTTGGCTATAAATCTATTAACATGTAAAATGGGGATCCTCCATTCTAATTGAGGGGGATACATGTATTGTAGTTTTAATGCATTTCTCACTGAACGTGGGATAAAACATCAGTATACAATGTCGTATAAACCTGAACTGAAGGGATTTGCTAAAAGGAAGAACACATCACTCATGGAGATGGCGAGGTATATGGTCAAAAGATAGGCTTTACTACACATCTTCTGGCTTGAGGCTATTATGTATGCAACATATGTACTTAATAGGTGTCACACCAAAGCATTGCAATCTATCACTCCATATAAGGCTTGGAATGGTCCCAAGCCATCTGATTCTCATATTTTTGTCTTTGGTTCTTTGGCATATGCATAAGTGCATGAACAATAATGCAAAAAATTGGATGATAAAGCAGTAAAATGTACTTTTATTGGATAGAGTTCTAAAAGAAAAGGCTATCATCTGTATCTTCGAGAGACTAAACACAGTTTGGTTTGTGGTGATGTTGTTTTTGTGGAAGATGCAATTTTGCCATTACTTTCATGTACTAAGGAGACATGAGTTAGCTCCAAAGATGTGTATGAGACTTTCATGCCTCTTTTTATAGGTGGATAGTCAAGTGTTGATCCAAATGAGGCAATTTTGTAGCCTTTATAGTTCTCACTTGATGATGTAGATCATTCTATTTTTTATGCATATTTACATGATGCACTTGCTGATGAGAGGACTAATATAGAGGAGCCAAGAACTATGTCTAAATGGTTGGTTGAGACTTTGTGAGGTAGCAATTTACATGAACCTCTATCATATCCTATTGTTTTAGGCTCTCATAGAAGGCCTACTAAGGAAAAATGGGAATTACACAGGAATTTGAGACTATTTGTTGTGTGCCAATGTTTTACTTTTTGACTCATTTACATACTAGAACATGTCATTATCTCTTCATTGGAGTATATTAAATTGACATTTTATTATTAAGGATAATCATATGGTAAATGGGGTATCAAGGTTGGTGCAAGAGAATGACTATTATGACCACCAAGTGCTAGAGAGATGACTCTCCTCCCAACAAAATGCCTTTATATATAGCTCTCTCCAAGGGACTGCCTTCTTGGGTAGGTGGATACTAGCCAACCATGTGTCGGCCATGTAATTGCATGTGCGACAAGTGTCCCAAGTAACTCGAGTTAACCCAAGTGGATGCTTCTAGAAGGCTCTAGAGCTCTTTGGGCAAAACATTCTCCCCATGCTCCCCATGGGGGTTGAACCCAAGACCTCGTCCTTCACATCCTTGAGACTTAACCACTAAGCTAAGTGGATCACTTTTCACAAGACCACAAGCCATCATAGTAAGTCTAAACTCGAGATCTTTGGTCATACACACGAATGACCAAATGGTGTCCGATTTCAGATCTGTCTGAACTGGCCAGACCCTTGGATCATAGACTTACTTTATTACATTCCTCCCTCTTGGAAATATTTTCGTCCTCGAAAATAGAGCTATATACATACTATAGGCAACTCCTGAGCCTCATGTTCTAAAACTGGAAGAACATGGTCATGTTCTAAAACTAGAAGAACATGTCTCATCTCTGTGGTGGCCTCCCTGCGCAAATGATTCAAAAACATTGTCTCGTTTTGCACTTTGATAAAGTAGTCAAAGTAAAAAGTAGTAAATGAATAATAAGGGTGGATTTAAACACATCCCTGGCCAATTCACAGTTTTTGGATGTGCGATCTAGGCATAAACATGTGAACTAGGTGGATTCAAATTACTAGTCCATTTCTAGGCATTAAGAGTGCATGGACTTAGTAATGAAGGTGGGATTCTTATCCCTTGCAAGATTTTGACAACTCTTGATTCACTTGAATTTGTTTGGGAGAGCTTGAAGTTTGGTTGTTCCAAACATCTAACTTAGATGTTTGTTCAATGGTTTACTTTGATCCAACTGTTACTTGATTTTTTCACCCGACTAGAGGACTACTTTGTCCTAACGAGTTTAAAAATCCTATGCAAACTGTAAGAGAAAGTTACCATTTTCTTTGAGTCAACCATACTAAAACTTGCCCAATACAAATTCACAATGAAATTTTTCCAACTTAGGACACTTTTCTCAAAGAATAGTTTTTAGCTAAAAGTTCTTGGGAGTTGTCAATCTATTGAGCAACTCCTAACTTCTCTATTATAGATTATACTAGACTCTAGGAAATCATTAGGCTATTTAACTTGAAGAAAACTCAAATAAATAAGCCCACTTAGACTTATTATCTTTTGAAGATTGGAAAGGTTCTTGTACATAATGTCTATCTAGGATGTTTTAATTTAGTTATCTAGTTCTAACCAGTTAACCCTGGTCTTTTGTAAAAGGAATCAGATACCATATTTGAGCCAATTCCAAAATATTTGAAAAGCGGAAAGAAATAACTGAAAGTAAGAACAACCAATTCAAACTTCGAAGATACGTAAGCTCGCTATGAGTGAAATTCTAGATGACTTAGGACTTTTAACTTCTCAAAGATCTGTTTCAAGAGGATATTTGAAGTGTTCTTTCTATCTTTAAGAGAAATAATTCAGATTCTCAAAAAGATTCAAAGCAAATCAAAAACATTATCTAACCACAAGATACTAGTGTGGTATCCAATATCAGTGTGTCGACCCATTGAGGTTTTGTTGACGAGTTTAGTATTCAAATAATGCTTCTCTTGAGACTAAGTTCAGGTCATTTTCAGTCTTTCTAACTCCTTACTGGGAATGCAATTTTTGTGCATTTCTTTGAGTCAAAAGAGTGAATTTACCAAGTTACACTAGGAACTTGGTGCTTGACTTAGTCAATCAAATCCTTGATTGAAAAGATCAACTCAAATCAAAGTCCAACTTCTTTCAAAAATTCAAGAAATATTTCCGACTTAACAACACTTTATCTTGAAGTGTTTCAAGAAGATCTTCAAAGTTACTTACTGCATATCTTTTGATTTCTTTATCTTGAAGTTATCTTGAAGTTATCTTGAAGTATCTTTAGATACTAATTTTATCCTCCTTGAATTAAAACTCCTTCTTTGAAGTTTTAATTCCCTTGAGGATCAAACCTAACTTCAAGATCCAATCTAGGACTAAAAGATAATCATCAACTCATGGTCTGATGTCCCATACCATCTTTCTTACATCAATCTGAGTATAAAATCTAGTGTCCCATACCACCCCATTTTATATTCACATTGATGTGTGAGTGAATATTATCCTAAAGTCTAAACATCTCTTGATAGAGTAACTTTTCACTTCAACTCTTTACAAGAATTTTGAAGTTTCAGGCATTACCTCTAACTAGATTTTCTAGGTTTTGATCCATTCACATGATCGTGTCATGATCTTGTGCTTTCCTTTGGGAACTTGAAAACCTTTTGATGGAGCATCCATCTTTCTTTGCCAAGGTTTTCAAATGAAAACCAATTAGAATTCCAAGTACTTGAATTTTCATAGATTCAGGTTCACTTGGTTTATCCTTGACAAATTTGTAGTGACAAGAGCTTTTGACTTCTTGTCTTTAGATTCCTTTCTTACTGAAGCTTTAGGTACTTACCCCCGTCGGGACTTTTACAAGAATCTCTCTACTGATTAAGTCTAAGCATCTGCTCATGCTCTATGGATTTGTACCAAAATCCCTTTATGGATAGGCAAACACTTATGTTTTTCCCTTCCGCAGACAAAAGTACCATCTTCATGGTTGCAGACTACATTCTTGGAATTGCTTCACGTTTTTCAAGCTTGGAACAGCTTACTCCATTCACTTTTTCCCATTGGATAAAGGGAACTTGAGTGAATAAATCCCAAAAGGAATTTTATTGCCAATACTTGGGCAATCTATAAAGTAGTTCCAATCGCAAGTTCTTGGACAATCATGGCCAAGCTTGATCAAGTTTAGTTGATCTTGCAACTAAAATAAATACTTAGTCTTTATTTTTAAGATCTCCGGAACTATCAAAAAGCTTCTTTGCTTACCCGCGCGATTTTAGAGATCTTTCCCTCAACTTAAGTCCAAGCATTCATTGATGCCTCTTAGATTCCAAAGCTAAGAATCTTTGATACACCTTTAGGTTATATCACTATTTGGACTTAATTACCAATACCGGTGGTTTAGGAATTACTAGGAACTACTTGCTTGTAGACTTTTCTTGAAAGATTCTAGTCTCACATCTAGGGAGATTCTTTCTTTCAAGAACTTTAGATTACTGTCAAGGAATGAGTAACACTAAGCCAATGTTTCATCTTGGAATCTTTTGCTTTCTAGTCCAATGATTCATCTTGGAATCCTTAGTTTTACAGGAATCTTCTCTCTAAAAGAAATATTGACTATTGAACAAGAACAAGACTTAAGGCTTTATTGCTTGTCCAAAAGATATTCCTTTTTAGCTAAGGAAATAGTTAACTAGGCTACTTCCTTTATTGGTTTAACTTTTAGGAAGTATCTTAATTCCTAAAGATTACTTTGACATATCTTTTAGAAAATATCTTGATTCCAAAATATTACTTTGACTTGGGTTTCTTCTTTAAGCTCAAATTAGCTTAAACAAAACCCAGAATACTTTATATCTTGGCAAAACATCTATATCTTAAAGAGGTTTTGCCTTCTTCATCTTTCGGCAAAACATCCATAACTAGTAGATGTTTTGCTCCAATCCATCAATTTCTATCGTGACTGATACCAATGCAAGAGAATGACTATTAGGACCACCATGTGCTAGAGAGATGACTCTCCTCCCAACCAAATGCATTTATATATAGCTATCTCCAAGGGACTGCCTTCTTGGGTAGGTGGATACTATGCAGCCATGTGTCGGCCATGTAACTGCATGTGCGACAAGTGTCCCAGTTAACTCGAGTTAACTCAAGTGGATGCTTCTAGAAGACTCTAGAGCTCTTTGGGCAAAACACTCTCCCCATGCTCCCCATGGGGGTTGAATCCAAGACCTCCTCCTTCACTTCCTTGAGACTTAACC
The DNA here is from genome assembly GCA_020310875.1 of Ceratopteris richardii. Lineage (NCBI taxonomy): Eukaryota > Viridiplantae > Streptophyta > Polypodiopsida > Polypodiales > Pteridaceae > Ceratopteris > Ceratopteris richardii. The sequence goes on along the minus strand of CM035424.1, from coordinate 85,151,238 downwards.
ACTAAGCTAAGTGGATCACTTGTTCACAAGAGCACAACACATCATAGTAAGTCTAAACTGGAGATCTTTGGTCATACACACAAATGACCAAACGGTGTTTGATTTCAGATGTGTCTTAATCGGCCAGACCCTTGGATCATAGACTTACTTTATTACAGTTGGGCTCAAACTTAATAAGTTAACATAGTAAATAATATAAATGGGACTTGAATAATTCCCAAATTTCTTGAATAGGCCTTATAGTGCTTCTTTTGCATTAGCTTTCTACGCTATGGCTGCCTCTAGTCTTTTTTATGAGAATGAGCTTGTTTCTTTTGATGAAGCATAAAATTTTAGAAAAGTTCATGGTTGCTATGCAATCACAATATGATACTGTTATGAACAATGGTACTTATTCTTTATGTGATTTTCCTCTTGGCATAAAGGCCATTAACACTAAATGGGTATACAAATTGAAACGTAAGCCTGATGGGAGAGTTGAGAGGTACAAGGCTGGGCTTGTTGCAAAAGGTTATGCTTAGGACAAAAGCATTGAATTTGACAAGGCATTTGCACTCACATGCCAAATGACTTTTGTTCATAGCATTTGTGAACTTGCAGCTCATCATGGTTGGAATGTTTATCAATTGGACATTTAAACAACACTTATAAATGGTGATTTACATGAAGAAGAGTATGTATTTCAACCCCCATATTTTTTTGTAGAAGGGACATTAAAACTAATTGTGCAGGATGAAAAGGGAATAATCTGGTTGGAAGCAAGCATCACATGCTCGATATGAAAAGATACATGCCTACTTGATTGCACATGGTTTTGAGAACAGTCAAACTAAGAGCACCTTATATGGTAAGCATGCAAATGATGTGCTTTTGATCGTTTTTCTCTATGTTGATGACATGGTGCTCACTAGTCCTAATGACAAGCATATTGCTGATGTTAAGGGTGATGTGCATGCCTCTTTTGAGATACCAGATTTTGGGGCATTTTCATCATTAATTAGACATGTAGATTATGTAGTTTGATGGAAGAATATCTTTGTGTCAAACAAAATATATTGACATATTGTTGTAGCACTTTCGCCCGCAAGGCTATAGACCTATTCCCACTCTTATGGAAATAGGTTTACAGTTGGGTCTTCATGATGTTGGACATGCATTTGATGTTTTCCTCTACAAGTAAGATGTTGGATACTTGATTCACTTATGCATTTCCCAACCCCATATTCAGTTTTTTGTCTCTCAGATGAGCAAGTTTATTCATTGCCGAGGTGTCAAGAACTAGGAGGCAGTTAGGTGCATCTTTTGCTACTTGAGTGGCACCTGGCTACTTGGATTGTTTTATCCTAAGGGGGGATCAAAATCACCAGATTTACATGCTTCTTTTTCTCTCACTAGGTTGGTTGCTATGACAATCGTGGGTGTCCACCAATAGTTTTTGCTTCATGCTTGGTAGCTCATGCATATCTTGGTTGAGCAAGAAGGAGCCTATTGTGGCCACTTCTAGTTCTCATCAGGATGATAGGGTAGCATTCATAGTGACTGCTAAATGTGTATGGTTGAGATGTCTTTTGGCTGATTTGGGTGTTGGACAATCTTATGTCACCACCATCTTCACAAATAGGTAGAGGACATTGGCATGATCAAACTAAGCACATTGAGGTGTAGTATCATTGTGTAAAGGAGAGCTTCTCTGTTGGAGAGATCAGTTTTGCATATGTGCCCACACAAGAGAATGTTGTGTTCCATGCTTGCACTAAGCGCGTTGAGGTGCACTATCATTATGTCAGGGAGAGCTTCTATTCGAGAGATGAATTTTGCACATGTGCCCACACAAGAGAAAGTTGTAGAGCTTTTCACAAAGGCTCTACCTAGCAGGGAGAAGGTTGAAGCTTTCTAGAAAGCTTTAGGCTTACTTCCTTTTTTGGATTGATTCCACATAGCTTGGCACTTCCTTATACATGAGTGCTAGCTTCTTTTCACTCAATCACTCTTAGTGGGGAGTTCTTGACATATTTTAGTAGTGAAATGTGTGAAGACACTTAGGACAACCATGGCACTTTTTTCCCTCTTTAGGAGGTTTTTCCACCGAGCTTGTAGATATACTATAAACCTAATGGATTAATTATCTTTTTATAATCACTTGGTAATACATTCAGTATAATGTGTTGTGCTCCAAGCTTGGTCTTCTTCCTTGTGTTGTTCATGTGCTTCCACAGACCTCAAACTCCAACAAAGCCTAGGGATTTTTCATGTGACCATTCTTTTGGGTGAGAATCAAATTCAATCTCACATGTCTCTTCCCATAACTTTGAGAGCACTTCCCCTTTCATGACATTGCACAAGGTAGAAGAGCAACCAATTGTTTCGACAAGTAACACTTGTTTCAAGTTGATTTGCCTTTGTAAGCTCAAATTTTTGGTAAGATATTTCCATATTGTGTAGGTCCTTAGACATGAGAAAAAAGAGATGGCCAATGTCCTCTCTACCACGTAGGCAACACTTGCACCAATGAGAAACCCCATAGATCTTATTTTCTTTGGTATTGGTCTACAATGGAGGATTTTCCACATAAGGACCTATTTTTTGCTCTCAATGAGAACATGCCACAAATCCGTCAACATAAATTACCATCTGATTCTAGACCAACTCATGCACCACCTTGTGTTGAGGGAGATATGCTAGTCCACCTATCTATGGATCCTTCGAGTTTAATCCAAATTATTTAGGTTGGTCCATCTTAACCCTTTAATCTAGGTTGGGAGATTCATGATAAAGAGAAGAGTCTTAGAGTTATCAGAAGAATGGATTCCCTATTTGAGAAGGCACCAATCATCATAGTGAACTCTCTTAAGAGGGTCAATTTTCTCAAAGCTAATCCAATGAACTCTTTCATGGTTTGACAAATGTCTCCATTTACTAAATCCTTTTTTCCATAGCTTCTTCGCTCTTTGCATATTCTGTGAGTCAACTTCTTTAATTCTATTAAAAGGATACCAAATAGAATCATTTTTACCCAATCTTAGCTTCCCACTTAGAATCTTAATTAACCTTGATACATAGCTTCATCTTACTCTAACTCTTCCATAAGGAAGAAACAAGGTTATAAACTTTTGGAATCATTGGATACTAAAAGAACATCAAGATGAGTAGATCCACCTAGGAATTCTCATAAGCCTAAAAGAGGATTTGTTTTTAAGAATCAGTTTAGCCCCTGATGCATCCACATTGCACCATGATTTGATCAATCATTGAGGTGCTAGCTTATCAATGTCCCACATTGAGAATGCCCAACCCACCATAATCATTGTTGTTAGCGCACAAGGACCACATTATTCTTGGAACACCCCTCCTGGTAGGATCCTTAATCGAGAGGAAGTTTCTACAAGTACTTTAAACCTTCACTAACTCTTGGTCTTTATGTCTCTAACATGCAAAATGGATAATAGAATAAATGAGGAAGGTGTTAATAACCATTGCATGCCTTGCTAGGTTGAATTTCATGAACTTCAAATAGACCACTTCAACATATGGTTTGGATAGGACCTAGGTCCAACACGGACCCATAGAAACTTCAAAGCCCATTTGCATACCGAAGAGTTTTAAGATTTGTCCATTGTGTAGCTCTTTACTATTGGTGCAAAGTGGAAGCCTACACATTAGGCTATAAGATTTATGAACACTTGAAGCTCATGGAAACCATTGCTAGGAGAATTTTATCTTTTACATTTGTAAAAGTTATTTTAACTTGGAAGAATATTTCTAAATTTCAACAAACTCGTGGAGTTCATTAGTTGCGAAATCACGACTTTATGTTAGAGAGAATAACTCCTAGATTGATGCATTACTTTTAGAGAGAGCCAAAAGTTGAATTCAAATTCAAATTTGAATAGAACACTTATAAAAAGTGACTAGAAAAAGTCACGGGTAGAGTCTCAATTTCGGAGTTCTCCATTGCCATTTTGTAAGAGTGTGAGGTCTACATTGTAGCCTATACTACTCACCATCATTAGGATATGATTGTCAAGCAAATGATCTTGCACAACATTGTTCATTAATACAAAAGATCTACATTGTTCATCTATGATCTCTCTGTTATAGCCATTCATAACTATCAACTTGTACTTGTGATATCTTAGTCATTTCTCCACCATTTTCAATGATGTATAGCTTGTTACATTATCTATTGGCTCACAAATTTTTTTGAGATCCATTCAGCCAATTCGGAGAAAAACACATCCAAGCACTCACTGGTCAAACTCTGTAGAGGTCGTAAAAAATCGGGGGTAATGATTCAAATGTTAAATTGATTGCTCTGTGTATAGTGCATCATTTCAAGTGATTCCACTTGGAATCATTAGCTTAATAAGCTAATTAGATACCTCAAAGGAAGGTTTCTAATTCCTAATGTACTACTAGCACTAAGCATAACAAGCAACAGGTATGTGATACAAAATAGAAGGTTTTCATTGATCCTTCAATTTGGAAGTAGTATGTTTTGATTAATTCTTTTCTTACATCGTTTCCAAAGTACATAGGCACTTTTATAATGTCATTGGAAAGCTAAGAGGATCCACATATCAACTATGAAGTTACAAAGCGATGGTACTATGCACGATTTGGAAGTACCTACTCATTTCTTTGAGTGTCCATCCATCTATCCCAACAGTGGTATCAGAGCAAAGCTAAGGGAAAATGGGGTATGGTTTTCCTTCTTTCATTGATAAATTGGACAGGAACAACTATCAAGCATGGTCCGTGAGGATGAAGACTTACTTACAAGGAAGGAGCCTCTATGGATACATCTTAGGCGATGAGGAGATGCCCATATTAAGAAGCAAAGGACAACCTACAAGAGAGGAGCATGAAAGACTAAACACATGGTGTGCCAATGATGCATTAGTAAGGTCCTACAACTCAATCTCTTATTTTCTTCTTCCACATATTGGGAACTGTAAGACATCCCAAGAGACTTGGGAAACGTTGTCTTCTTATTTCTCTTCCAACACAAGGGCTAGGAAGAACCAATTGTGGATTGCGTTTACCACCCGAAGAAAGCAACCCAAGTAAGGCATCTCAGAGTATGCGGCCAAAGTCAAAGATGTAGCAAATCAATTGGCAAGCATAGGAGAAGAAATTGAATAAGAGCATATTGTAAGACAAGTAATCAATGGTATCAAAGCTGATGAGAACTGGGAGAGCTTCACAACTGCCATGGACTTGTACATGGACATGCAAATTCCAGACCTTACCACACTCATGGGGCAACTATTTATCCAAAAAGCCAAGCTCAACAAGAATGGAGATTCATCAAGAGGTAATAACTCTTCTACCCTATACACTGATAAAAGTAAGCTCAAAGAGAAAGGGAATAACAAAAAGGTTAAAGATGAAGGAACTACCTCCCAAGCCAACTATGGAGGGATAGGTAGAAACTCAAGAGGAAGGGGCAGAGGAGGTAAGAAAGGTAGGCGGAGACCTTATAACTCCTCATCATGCAATATTTATGGATTGTCAAATCATACTATAGATGAGTGTTTCAGGAACTTCAAGAATCAAAGAGGTAGAGGATATCAAAGAGGTGGATATACACAATCAAGAGGAAGATTCAATCACCATCAAGGATACAACAACAACTACAACAACAAGTAAAATAGGAATTACCAAGGAGACTACACATCAAGAAAGGATTACAACTACACATAGGAGCAAGAAGATTCTCTTTTGATTATGAACATGACTTCAAAACCAGGTATAAATGATGACCATCTCTTCTACATTGATTCAATATGCTCAAACCATGTGAAAAGCAATGTAGCTCTTCTCTCTGACCTTGAGGAACCAAAGGGTAAGCATCAGGTACAAACACGTGATGACACCAATCACTCAGCGATTAAAGTAGGAAATGTTAAGACCTCTCATGGGAATAAGAATCTGTTGAGTAGGGTTCTATATGTACCTACATATACCAAGAATTTGATGAGTGTTGGACAGATTGTGGAAAAGGGTTTGCAAGTTAGATTCAACCAATATGGAGCATTTGTGGAGGATCCCTAGCATGGGTTCAAGAGAATCTCCAAAGGAGAAAAGAGAGGTAGATTATTCACTTTTGAACTTGAGGATACAAGGAACATTGCACTTTATATTTATAAAGATCAAACATTATCAGAGCTTGAAATTTGGCATAAGAGATTCGGGCATATTGGTGAAAGAACCTTAAAACAGATATGTAGAGATCAATGTGTGCTTGGGATACCTAATGTATCCAAGCAGAACATGATTTATAAATGTGGCGCTTGTGAGTTTAGAAAATCTCACAGGTTACCCTTCACAAGGAAAGGCTACAGGCATAAGGACTACCTAGAGCTTGTCCATACAGATGTATGGGGACCTAATAAGGCTCCCTCAATCTTTGGATCAAGGTATTATGTATCTTTCATTGATGATTAGAGTAGGTGGATTGTATTTTACTTTATGAAGCACAAAGCTGAAGTATTCAATTGCTTTAAAAAGTATCTTGCATTTGTTGAAAACCAAACAGGGAGAAACCTAAAGAGACAGGTCAGATGGAGGAGGTTGGTACTTCTCAAATGAGTTTTAAATATTCTTACAACAGAGTGGAATCAAGAGATAAATTACAACAAGGTATACCCCTGAGCAAAATGGGGTGGCAGAGAGGAGAAATAGGTTAATTGTTGAAATAGCTTGGTCAATGCTAAATGAGAAATATATACCTAATTACTTGTGGGCAGAGAGTGTATCTATTGCCACTTATCTTGTGAACAGGTTGCAATCCAAATCTCTTGATATGATGACCCCATATGAAGCATGGCATGGTAGAAGAACCTCACTTGATCATTGCAGGATCTTTGGATGTATAGCTTATGTGCATATCCCTTCTCAGATAAGAGGTAAGCTAGACCCTAAGGCAGAGAAGTGCATCTTCATAGGGTATGATTTAAATGAGAAAGGATACAAGTTCTACAATCCTTCAACCAAGGGATTCATGGTCACTAGAGATGTTGTCTTTGATGAGAATGACTCTTGGTTTAATAGTGAATGCAAGAAAGTACAACTACCTTATGACTTGGGAGAGGAGTTTCAAAGCCTCACTAAGGATGAGCCTACTCAGAATGGAGAAATCAACTTAGATGATGAGGACATCATCAACCTCGAAGAGTTCAAGGCATGTAAGTCCAAAGGCAAAGTCAAGATGAAGATGTTGGAGGATATACGTGTATCATCAAACCAAGCAATCAAAAGATCACAAAGGGAGAACAAGAAGCCAATCAGATATGGGTATGAAACTTCCCTAGTTACTAAGCACTCTGTTTATCTTGCGAAAGACTTCTCATTTGAAGAGCCATCATCATATGAAGAAGCAAACACAAAGGTCAAATGGAAGGAAGCAATGGATGAGGAAATTGAAGCACTCAAGGAGAGTGATACTTGGGAACTAGTACCAAAGAAGGAGTCTATGAAGGTAATTGGTTCTAGATGGATCTATAAGATCAAAAGGAATTCTAATGGATCAATAAGCACGTACAAGCTAGAATTGTGGCTTAGGGTTTCGCACAAACCCAAGCAATTGATTATGAAGCAACCTTGTCACCTAAGGCCAAAATGCCAACCATCAAGGTATTGGTAAGTGTGGCTGCATCAAAGAATTGGAACATGTATGAGTTGAATTCTAAATGGCTAGATTTCAGAGGAGGTGGGCATGTCTCAACCTCCTCGTTATGAGGACCCAAACAAGGTAACATATGTATGTAGATTGAACAAAGCTCTTTATGGATTGAAGCAGGCACCCTAGGGCATGGAGATATAGGTTGACTACTTATCTTCAGGATGAAGGTCTTATCATGAGTAAAGCAGATACTTTTTTGTTCATCAAGAGAAGTAATTCAGAGGTAATATACATATGTGTATATGTTGATGATATCATACTCATAGGTACTGATGCTAATGGCATCAAGTAGATCAAGAATCAGATGATGGAATTCAAAATTAGTAACCTTGGATCACTAAAATATTTTCTTGGATGTGAGTTAGTCTATACTAACACTGGAATTTATATTACTCACAGAAAGCATATACACAATATGTTAAAGAAGTTTCATTTGCACGATGCCAAAGTTGCAAGTACTCCAATGGAGGTAAACCTAAAATTAAGTGCTCATGAAGGTGATGTACTTGAGAACATTGCAGGTTACCAAAGCATAGTGGGAAGCTTGAACTATGCTACATTGACAAGGATTGATATTGCTTATGGAGTAAGTGTTCTAAGTCAGTTTATGCACAAGCCTAGGGCACCTCACTTGGAGGCTCCCAAAGGATTTTGAAGTACCTTAAGGGTACTCAAAATCATGGATTGTACTTCCCGTATATATCAGACTTGGACATCAAGATATATTTAGATGCAGATTGGGCAGGATGCAAGGATGATAGAAGGAGTATATGAGGATACTTATCCTTTGTAGGTGATAAATCTATATGGTGGTCTTCAAAGAAGCAACCTACTATTGCTTGATCTTCTATAGAGGTAGAGTATAGAGGATTAGCCAATGATACTCAAGATGCCATATGGATCAAATTGTTATACACGGATTTCGATTTGCATACTACATCTCCAATGATTTTTGGAGATAATACAAGTTTATTACATCTTGCAGAAAGTCCTATTTATCTTGCTAGGACCAAGCATATAGAGGTCCACTATCATTATGTGAGAGAGAAGCTATTGAGCAAGGATATTCAGTTGGCATATGTATCAACTAATATGCAATGTGCAGACTTATTGACTAAAGCATTTGATGGTACAAAACTTTGCAGGTTTAAATCAATAATTGGATTGTAGGATATTCATGAAGGTTGAAGATGAATACCAAGCCAAAATGTTTGGCTTGAGGGTGAGCTATTGATGCAAAGTGCAAGCCTACACATTAGGTTAGAAGATTCATGAACAATTGAAGCTCATGGAAACCATTGCTAGGAGAATTTATCTTTTACATTTGTAAAAGTTATTTTAACTTCGAAGAATCTTTGTAAATTTCAACAAACTCGTGGAGTTCATTAGTTGAGAGATCACGACTTTATGTTAGAGAGAATAAATACTAGATTGATGGATTACTTTTAGAGAGAGAGCCAAAAGTTGAATTAAAATTCAAATTTGAATATAACACATATATAAAGTCACTTGAAAAAGTCGTGGATAGAGTCTTAATTCCCTAGTTTTCGATTTGCCATTCTGTAAGAGTGTGAGGTCTACATTATACCCTACACTACTCACCATCATTAGTCTATGAATCTGAAGCCAATGATCTTGTCCAACATTGTTCATTAATACAATTGATCTACATTGTTCATCTATGATCTCTTTGTTATAGTCATTCATAACTATCAACTTGTACTGCTCATATCTCAGGCATTTTGCCACTATTTTCAATGATCTATAGCTTATTAGAATCAAATTTAAGTTATCTCATACTCACAAATTTTAAAGGAAATCCATTCAGCCAATTCGTAGAAAAGGGCATCGAAGCACTGATTGGTCAAACTCTGCAGAGGTCCTAAAGAATCGGGGGTAATGATTCAATTGCTAAATTGATTGCTCTGTGCATAGTGCAGCATTTCAAGTGATTCCACTTGGAATCATTAGCTTACTAAGGTAATTAGATACCTATAAATGGATGTTTTCTAATTCCTACTGTACTGGTAGCATTGAGCATAACAAGCAGCAGGTGTGTGATAAAAAATAGAAGGTTTTCATTGATCCTTCAATTTGGAAGTAGTCTGTTTTGATTTAATCTTTTCTTACATCATTTCCAAAGTACATAGGCACTTGTATAGTTTCATTGGAAAGCTAAAAGGTCCCACATATCAAATCTGAAGTTAGAAAGGTATGGTACTAAGCAGGATTTGGCAGTACGTTGTCGGGAAGAACGAGGTCAGATGAATGGGAAGAGCCGATGTGGGGTTGGATCAGTCCCCATATGTGCACCGTTCCCACTATCTGATGAGCAACGTCTACGCGTTGGGCACCTTGCCCTCTCACTCTCTGGTGTGGCGATCCTCGTAGGGCCCCTATGCCCCTCTCAGAAGAGACATACGAACGTGCATACGCATAAGACCGTAGGTGTCGGGAGCGAGAAAATCCAAGTACCAGGCTAAAATATGGAAGTCGCCAGATCGGTGTGCAGACAAGCTTAATGATATAGTAAAGTCGTCCAATCAAATCTCAATGATTCAAAGATGCCCGCAACAATGCGGGTCGGTGATACAAAAATCCTCTATAGTGCGGATGGACGAATACAAATAAGTTGCTGCTATAGTGCGGGTCGGCCGAATATGATGTAGACCTCCTGCTATAGTGCAAGAAGTTAACCTCGAGTCTCGGCAATCTTCATAACTTTTCTTTTCTTTAGTCTTCGGTCAATGCTTTACTTCAAGTCTGCTCGGCAATAGATTTTCTTCTTTTTACTTCAGAATCCCGCAATCACTTCATATAATATCTCCAAATAAACAAACACAACTTGGAGAGTAGATGCACCACGAAGATCCATGAGGAGGCAATATAAAAATCAATAGTACCACTACCAGCAAAAAATGAATCTAAATTCACATGTCACTTTTCTTAGATGTTCCACATATGCACGCACACAAAAAAAAAAAAGATCGGATCCTCGTGGCCATGATGCGTCTTAAGAGTACACCTTCATACACTTCAAAAAAACCTAGAAGCATTACGACTATATAGTCACGTTTATGCTTGGAAGTTTCAAAATTGGTTTTCTTGATGGTGTTTTTATTCTATTTTTCCCTTAGTTTACTCTTGTTTCTTTCGTATGCATTCTGTGTATTAAGTTCACCTTGATAATTATATGATATCAAGATTTGTGACAGGTTGTTAACGAAGTCAGTGATGACACATTGGGCATTAATCTCTCGTGATTTTGTCTCCAAATTGTTATTCAAATATTCCTTTTGTCCAATACTTCAATTACTATAAAAGCAATGCTGCCAAATAATTTTTGTGCCCTTTACACGGAATCTAATATGGGAAAGTAGTTGATAGAATGGTCTCACTAATCACCAGCAGTAGGTCCCTATACTCAACGCAGGAGCTTAAGGGATATGGGTTGTTCACTCTTCTCATAAATCATTAGAACAAAATATAGTTGACTAGAATGAACTCTCTAAAAAGGAATCTCGAAAAATTTCTTCTTTGCAAATCTGATATCTTAAAGCATCCTATCTATAGCATAAAAAGGTCGGTTACAGATGGATGAACCGCCCAGATCTCTTTTTCTCTCTCTTTGTCTCCTGCATTTTGTGCCTCTGTTATGCATGCCATAGCCGATCCATGCCTCTCTCTCTCTCTCTCTCTCTCTCTCTCTCTCTCTCTCTCTCTCTCTCTCTCCGTTGATTTCCTGCTCTACGCGATAGCCATGTTATCTGCCTTTGCCAATTTTATCTCTCTCTCTCTCTCTCTCTCTCTCTCTCTCGACGTCTAAATTCTGTAGCCTTCATCTTCCCCATTTCTTCCTCTCTCTCTCTCTTAGTGGGTTCTCTCTCTCTCTCTCTCTCTCTCTCTCTCTCTCTCTCTCTCTCCTTCTTTGCCTGCCTGTGCACACCACATCTCTCTCTCTCTGTCTCTCTCTCTCTATCTATCTCTCTCTCTCTCTCCTTCTTCACTTGCCTGTGCATACCACGGATCTCTCTCTCTCTCTCTCTCTCTCTCTCTACATCTCTCTCTCTCAGTCGACCAACTATAGCCGCCGTCAGCCATATCTCTAGATCCATCGCGTGTCAGCCAGTGCCACCATCAACAACACACGCCAACTGTTTCTCTGTCTCTCTCAGCATTCGCATGATATCCCCTAAATCACTCTCTCTTTCTCTCTCCAGTATGCTGTCGCTGCTCTGCATGCGTCAATAGCCGAACTTATCTACTCTCTTTCCTCCACATATCTTCTGCTATGCTTGTCTCTACACGATCCTCTCTCGACCCCCATCGTCGGAGCTCTCAATTCTCTGTTTGATTTCTTTGTGTCTGCTAGAGTCGGTCACGGAGTCACTTATTCCCAGAGATCTCAACAGATCTCAGACCTCTTCTCCAGATTTCTTTCTCTGCCCACTCTTTGTAATTTGCCACGAGACTCTCTCTCTTCTCTAAACCCATGTCGGTTGGGTTTCTCTCTCTAGCACCAATGAACAGTGCGCTGACATCCGTCTCTCTTTCTCTTCAACCTTCTCTGCGCACCATTAGCGCTCTACACCATTCTCTTGTGTAACATATCCTTAAAAATCAATGGACTCATTAGAACCATAACGCACTCATATCTTGGATCTATGGACACACTTAATTGACATATCTGCAAAGTCCCCTGCCATATAGTCTCGTAGCTAAGTCTTGAGAAAATCTATGCTAGCATGAAGCTCTTCGATCATAAGGAAAACCCTCGTATGAGAAGCAATACGTAAAACCTCTATCCATGGTCTCCATCAAAACATCTAACGAAGCTATCTCCATACAGGCTTACAAGAAAAGAAAAGCACGCTTCAACATAACCTTCTCTCCCTCTCTCATGTAGACTAATGAACTTGAATAAGAAAAAATGAATAAGAGGAGGGTAAGAAACTATACTTGGAGAGTAGATGCACCAAGAAGATCCACGAAGAGAAACAAATGAGGCTTGGCCCCCTATTTATAGGCTCCCCCACCCTTCTCCCCTTGGGACTATTCTCTAGAAGTTTCTAACATCCTCACTCAACTTTCTAATTCCACAATCCTCTTGCATGGTCATTTACTATCCTCGGAAAAATACACCTCGTATTTCTATTTTTGATTCTTCTCCTTTTTATTTTTCCTAGTCTAAGGTTTTGGTTTCACATTATATATACATCAATTAATTATGTTTAAGGGTTTGACCTAGGATAAACGTTAATTCCAAGGATCTCAACTAGGGTTTTTGGTCAGAAAAATTATGATTTTCTTGCAATTAATCTCAAGCATGTTATTCCAATGGTCTATTTATAATTCAGGAAAAAGACCCTAGGATTTTCTAAGGATTCAGGTTCTGTTTTCATGGGATAAAGTCATATTTTTACGAGTTTTTAAGGATCAAACCTAGGTATTTATGGATCAAAAGTTAGCTATTTACATACACAGGTCTAACGTATATCTATAACATGGTTTTGCATCGCACAGTCAATCAAATCGGCCAAAAAATATATAACTTGTACCTCTTTCTCAATGAAAACACCACACAAAACTCATAAAATCAATTAACTTTGAAAAAAATCAGGCACACTTCCCTGTGACATTTCGTACCGACATTCATCCCCACTAAACATGCACATCGTCCTGATGGTCCAACCTGCAAGATCCAACAGAAGCATATCACGGTTCTTTTGAAACATTTTCTTACTTTTTTTTTTACAAAAATCAAAGTGTGATCTCATGGAATACATGCAATTTTATAAAGATTAGTATGAATTTTAGAAAATTAAGTAGATTCAAGCTTCACAAACATCATAATATGTTTCTACGTCTCTAAACTGATAACTAATCACATGAATAAATCATTGGCTTTCTAGATCTTCTGTTTGTTCAACTCGTTCAGATCCAACTCCTCATTCTAAGTACGAGCATATACTTATGTTTTTACTAACTTAGTTTATAGAATATAGCTCAATTCCCACTATTTATCTCCTACTGTCAAACTCTCCATTATATCTTTTTCTTTTTCATTTTTCTTTTTCTCTTTCTTTTTCTTTTCTTTTATTTTGACTTCATCTGAGCTCAGTATTTATTATTTTTACTTTTATTTCACAAATGGACCTATGTCAAAATTGGGTGGGACTCATAGACTTGTATGCCTGGCCAAGTTTACCGCACCTGTCTGCTGACCCAATATAGCGCACGACATATACAACATCAGCCCTACATGAAATTGATGTCAGGTCGTGGCTCTAACCACCTGGCCAGAGTGGCTCCACCGACCTACCGACCCATGCACGCACATGACAACAAATAGGTCAGGCCTACGATGAAACTGGCTACAACTCATGGTGTTAATCGCCCGACCAAGGTGGTTCCGCCTGCCTACTAGCCCATCATAGCACACTAACAACATACACACACATATAAGCTGGCTTGAGTATGAAGGTATTTCATGAATCATGATCCATATGGAGGTAAGATCTCGCAAAGAATAAATAGTAGGATCCAAAGAATCCCACTCACTAAGTGTTCAAATCAATCAACATATACACACACTCAGTCTAAGCATGCCATCACATTCCCAAGCTTTATTTCTCAAAAGTCTCTAGTTTGCTAACTCACTCCATTCATATAATTCCTAGTCACTCATGCTTCATGCAAACCCACAATAGATTTTGCTATCTTCATTCTACATGATTTTCATAAATTCATACCTATCTTTATCACACACAACAATGCAATGCATATGCTCTATCAGAAAGAAATCAGAACTCAAATCCAAAACATTTCACCTGATTATTTTATTGTATCTACATCATTGATTGATCCAGCTTTTCTTCAATTTCATGATCTATCATTCTTCATCAGTATCAGCATTAGTATCATCAACACCCTCGAGAAGTTCTTGCTCAATCTCATAATCCGCTTCATTTCTTTTCTTAAACAACTTTATCCTCTTTCTTGCAATCAAAGATCTCAAAGGAGTACTATCTAACTCGCGAAGCGCATACGTTCCATTTTCAAACACACATATCACCACATATGGCCCAATCCATCATATGGTCAATTTCTTCCTACCATCGTATTGAGTGTCAAATGTACTATCGTACACCAATACCCAATCATCTACCTCAATCCTACCTGGTCTAAGCCGATGAGTTTTGTCAAAATAGATCTTGTCCTTTAACCTTGACTCCTTTAACTTTTGGAGTGCCTCTTTCAATTTCTCATTCCCTTGTTCTAACTGCTTTATTCTTTTTTTTATATATAAAGGAAGTTCGACAATAGCCTACTCTCCCGGACTTGAATTAAATTAAGAAACAAAAGTACAGTAGAAGGGGACTAGTGCCCACGGGACCACCCAAATCCCACAAAGCAGGGGAAGCTAGATTGAATCCTAGGTTGCGTTACAGAGAAGGTTAATCACCCTCTCATCGCCCTCATGCGGGACCCACTTGGGTTTGAGCTTGTTGTTGATCAGGAGGAGGACTTGATGGTGCCTGAAGGGAGGGGATTTCTTACTGTTAACAATCCTTTTGCCAAGGAGGAAAAGCGATTTCTCAATCGACCACTCCCTGGGGGGATCGCCGAAGTTGAGGGCGCACCTCTCCCGCCAAATTTTCCACAGAACTTCCCCTCTGATGGCGTTCCAGAGAGGCGCAGAGCAGCCGATCGCTCAAAGATAAAAGTTCTTCCCTCATCATAGCATCATTCCACGGGAGCGTCAACCATGTCACTATCTGAGTCTGGATGGGGAAGATTGGCTTCTAACAATACATCAATTCACCAAGCATGAAACCTGTGGACCGCGTATATGTTATCCTATCAGCCCATAATGCGAATGGAACGAATCTAGGCCAGTACTTGATGTCATCACTGCAAGCTTAGAGATCACCTTCACAATGGAAGGGTGACCTCTCGATCTTTCCATTTGCCTCTGGGTTATTGTTATAGTTTATGGAATATTTGGAATGAAGATTTAATGCCTTGAGGATTTTAATGAGTTTTATGTTTTGATTTAGCAGGTGGAGATCCATGAGGGTGCGAGCAAGTATGAACAAGCGTGAACAAGTGTAAACGCAAGAGGATTTATTCACATACTTTTTGGAGATATTTTTAGAGAATAAGTTATTAGTTATTTTTAGCTATTTCTAGCTATTTTTGTAAATAAAGCAAAAGCACACTATTTTTAGTGTGGCCCTTGTGTATCTTCCATCAAGGATATAATATGAATTACCTATAAATACGCATGCTCTCATAGAGTGTCCATGAAAGCATGTGGGGGGAGATTGGACCCAATCTTGTGTCGTCTCTTTTCTCTCTCTTGTTTCTTTATATCTTGTTTGTATATGCTCTGCGGGATACGATCGTCAACTGTGGTATCAGAGCCAGCATCAGCAGAGCTGATTTCATTTCGTTCTTGTCATCATCTTCTTCGCATCCATCTGCGTTTTTTTTTTCCATTGTCGGCAGTGGCTAGCAGATGCTCCACCTGTTCAGCGCGAACGCCCGCATCTAAAGAAGCAAGGCAGAGATTTTTACACGCATTCTTGGACGTCTATTCGAGATGGACTCTTCTTCGCATGTTCACATGTCTCCATGTACAGCGCACAAGCCGCCTGCTCGATCCTGCGCTCAATTTGGCGCTGCTCGTGTTCATCAACGAGAGGACCGCTGGAGTGAAAGTGATTTTTTGAACCATGGGATGCGCATTTATCATGTAAGAGCGCGCATCCAGAGCTTACGCTCAGAGTTAATCATGGACTCTTCGACGTCCTCCGGCCAGAGGGAGCTACAAGATTTCTACTGCAGCCTAGCATCCGGATTTTCTGGGTTCAGATTGTATGGAAGCCGGACATGGAGGGCACGTGTATTACTTCTTGCATTTCGTGGATTTCCCAACATGCGTCTTCACAACAAGAGAGGTTTAGTTTACTGTTTACTTGTATTATTTCAGAGAGCGAACTCTACATGTGTAATTTGCTAAAACGTTCGATCATTTTTATATACTCCATCTTGGTTAATGCAACATATGGGATATGTCACTATGCTCGCGCACCCATATGACTGAAAAAAGAGGACACAGAGATTTAATTCGAACTTTGCTTTTGAATTTCATACCTACAAATTTGCCAATTTATACCTCCTATCTCTAGTTTATTGACCATATCTTGAGCATCCTATATCCAAATTCAGAAATTTTTCTTGCTATGGAAAGCTCTCTGAGAATTGGATCATCTTCAATACCTGCACATATCCGCAAATTACTTTTTAAACCTCCAGATAAGTTTCTTGTCAATTTACATGCATCGTTGCCTTCGTTTTTTTGCATCCAATTATATATCGTACATGCAATTTTCGATGTGGATTTGTATGGTGCATGTATTCTTCTTACAGGGACAATAAAGTATTTTGTTGCAGGTTTGCGAGGAGAAAAATATATAAATACATATATATTTGTCAGGGTGTGTAATCCCCTTTTGTTCTTTGTGCATAGATTGTGCCTATTGGCATCTATATCATGGAAATTGTTTGTCGAAATTTTTCCGGTTTTCAAAATCACATCGTTATGCAGCCAATTTTTTTACAAAATTCGTATGCATATGCATTCAAGTATAAATTCATTATTAATACATCGACTATTATTTTATCACATCATGATATTCATTTTTGTCATCACTTTTGGATTGCATTTAGACTTAAACCTTGCTAATCATTCACATTCACATTAAATTCTAGTTTCCCAGTTACATGCATGTATTTTTACATGGCACATGCTTATGACTGTTCACTGATGTGACATGTGATTTGGCCATCCATGTCTACTTTATTCTTATCAAGTGAGGTCAGTTGCTCGACAACTGGGGGGGCATGTTATAGTTTATGGAGTATTTGGAATGAAGGTTTAATGCCTTGAGGATTTTAATGTGTTTTGTGTTTTGTGTTTTGATTTAGCAGGTGGAGATCCATGAGGGTGCAACAAAGTATGAACAAGCGTGAACGAGTGTGAACGCAAGAGGATTTATTCACATACTTTTTGGAGATATTTCTAGAGAATAAGTTATTAGTTATTTTAAGCTATTTGTAGCTATTTTTGTAAATAAAGCAAAAACACACTATTTTTAGTGTGGCCCTCATGTATCTTAAATCAAGGACATAATATGAATTACCTATAAATACACATGCTCTCATAGAGTGTCCATGAGAGAATGTGGGGGGAGATTGGACCCAATCTTGTGTCGTCTCTTTTCTCTCTCTTGTTTCTTTCTATCTTGTGTGTATATGCTCTGCGGGATACGATCGTCAACAGTTATAGGCAGTGGTGAGAGACAATCAAATTCCATGATGATCAAAGAACTCTTTTGCCTCTCTCACATCCAACTCTCCCCTGTCCGCAACCACTTTCTCAACATAACTGAATCTCGAGATCACTTCTTCTAAAAGGAATTTGCATACATTATAAGTCCTCTTCGTACGGAGAGCTTGACCTTCCACATGGTTGGTCAAGTCCTCTCTTGAAAGTACAATATATCTCATCTTATCTATCCCTTTGGGCATGGTTACAAGGTCGACGACCCACTTGTAATGGATACAAGGAGGGTAAGTCGGATGTAATGGGTCTCTGTGCCTAACTGATGAATGCACCTAGCATGTAGCACAAGTGTCTACAAAACCTCTCACACTCACATAAATCCCTGGCCACCAGTAGGCTTCTCTAATCTTTTTGCATGTAGCATAAAATCCTTTATGACTTGCCCATAAGGTCTCATGTATATCTCTCATCACCTTGCTCTGAAGACTTCTCGAACTCAGTACCCTCTATGGACTCTTCACTTTACCCTTAGCGTGTTGCCAAATAAGCCCATCCTTCAAGAAAAAGTTGTAAGACTTTTTCCTGATGGATCTATACTTATTTGTGGACAAGCTTGGGGAAGGTTTCAGAGTACTCAGATATCTTCCTATATCTCTCCACTTGCCATCATAGTCACTCTCACGGAACTGCTCATATACATATACTAATGGATGATATCTGCCATGTGTGTATCTCTCTCTATCTCATCATTAAATTTTGCTCTTGACAATATATAAGCCACTCTATTCGACTTCCCAGCTATGTGTACAAAGAGAGGATTTATAAACTTTACATAAGAGATCCATCTAAGCATAGCAATGTCTGGAGATGAACAGTTTGCTATCATTCCAAACAATGGAAGACAATCGGTCTCAACTACCACATTTGCCCCAATGAAACACTCTTTATCGATCTTTAAAGCAGTCACTAGCCCCCATGGCTCTCTCTTTATTTGTGGATATTTTCTTTGAGTGTCATGCATAATCTTTGCACCAAAATGCACAGTATATCTCTACCCCTCATCATCATCTTGCCCTATGACCCAACCTATACCAATAGGACTAGTATCAATGATCAAAATGATAGGTCTCTGACATGAATAGTCAACACGCTTCAGAATCGGAGCTTCAATTAGCAGCTCCTTCAGTCTACGCATAGCTCTCGACTATTTCTCTGTCCATACAAACTTCTTTCTCTTTCTCAGAAGGTCATATAAGGGGTTCCCAACATGAGCAAAGTGAGGAATCCATGTCACATAGAATACACAGGCTCCTAGAAACCTTCTCACCTCACTAACATTACAACACACCTCAGTGATCCTGCTAATGGCCTCAACTCTCTATGGGTATGGCTTGCGGCCATAATGTCCACACACATGTCCAACAATGAGGACCTCATCAATGCCAAAAACAAATTTCTCTAAAGAAAGTGTTAGCCCCACATCTTCAAATCTCTCAAAGATCTTCTCACAGTAAAAATATGATCACGCCAACTTTCTGCATCCTAAAGCATCTAAACTCACATATTTCACTCTTTCCTCACATCCCTTTATAGGATTATCATCAATGAACAGCATAGTCACAAATGGTATAAAGTCTCGTAAAACCAGGTTCATGGCATTCATCATGTGAGCGAGAGAATTTGTCGCTCCCTATGGCAAAGTACACATGCGTACAAGGCCTAGTGGAGTCTTCATGGTCATGATATCTTTGCTCTCCATAGCCAACTAAAACTGGTCATAACCTGTATACAGATCCCCCATAGAGTAGATGGAATGCCCACCAAACGCTTCAGCAAACTCATCAACAATAGGTCCTGTCCCTATATTTCTAATCGTGACTTTATTCACAGGCTGCAGATCCTGAATGAAATGAAGCTTCCCATTTTTCTTGGTCACTGTAAACCACCTTTTCGAATATGGAGCCGAGGAGGGTTCCAATATCCGCATCGAAATATTTTCCTTTAGTAGCCTCATCAGCTCAGATAAGTGAGCCTTTGGAACTGGTATAGGCCGGATATTCCATGGTATGTGAGGCAGTGTAAATATGGTCATGGGAGGTACTTCTTTTGGGTCTGTGCAGCCTATCTCATGTGGGAAAAGTGCAAATGCTTTTTCATGTTTCTTGATGACTTCAATAAACTTCTTTTTCTCTTCTTCTCTCAGAAATGGTTTTTCTCCAAACGTTATCTCTTTAATGGTCTCAATAGTAAAAGGATGCCCTATGAGCTCTCGTCGTCTCAACATAGGATCATCTGACACTCGCAAATACTTCTCATGACTATCTTCTGGCAATGGCTGAGCTATAGGCTTCACTTTCTTATCCACAGTCTTATACTTCGTGTTTACATTTACTTCATGCTCTCTCATGAACTCATCAATCATCTCATACTCTTGGATAGAACTGAGCATAATGATCTCTAATTTCTTAGTTCACTCAAATGCCTGCTCAAGCTCTTCCAGATTAGTCGAACTCCTATGCAATTGGATCACATGCTCAATCCTCTCATCAGGTAACATGATTCCCAAATCTTTATAATATCTCTCATGAACTTTTCTGAACTTATTTGAAACATTGTCTTTATGTAAGCATAGCAACCTAAATGCAGATGAATAAATGGAAAACTCTCAAAACTGTGTACATAATCATGCGAGACATCAAACCAACTCCCATTGTTGTCTCGCTCAACAGTGGATCCTAACATAAATTTTGCTCACCAAAAGCACCATACTCTCCTACAAGCATACAATCATCATGGTCATGAGAGTTAATGGGTCTCTTTCTTATATTGTTTCTATTTCTTGAGTGGTTTGGGCACATTTTCATAACTTGCAAAGAATGAAGACTAGATCTTGAATGGATTCGTGCATAGGTAGACCCAACATCCATTGCCTTAGTTTCCATTCGCACTTCGGCTATACAAGGCTGTCCAAGGGTAGCCTCATATGAACAATGGTCCTAGACGAAGAAGTGGAATTCTTCAGAAATCCCTCCTATCGTCAAAGGCACACATGTGCATGCCCCAAGTAGTGCTCCTGAGCAATTATCCGCTGTCCTCATCCTCCATCCATGGTCTTTATGTTTTGGCCACCTAAGATAGATAGATAGATAGATAGATAGATAGATAGATAGATAGATAGTAGATAGATAGATAGATAGATAGATAGATAGATAGATAGATAGATAGATATCATAAAGCTTCTTTGAAATCACATTTATTTATGACCCTGAGTCAATTAAGGCCAGAGAAAAACATGATTCTTCATTGCTTTCCAATTTCACCTTCATTTCAGGTGTCCCTCTTGCTCAAAAAGTCATGCGAAACTGACTTTCTATCTTTCTCATCTCGTCATCAGGTGTAATAGGACCTAAGGAATTCTTGTGGCACCTTGCAACCTCATCACCATTCTCATCAGAAGTATCACTTAATGCTACTGCTTCATTTGTCACTTGCATATCTTCAGTTGCTTCTCCCATCTCTACATCTTTAGGTCCTCTTTATCAACTTTATCAAGTTGTCCTTGAATTCAGGATTTGCTATTGAGAAAACCTGCTCCAAGGACATGGTCACTTGGCTCTTCAACAGAATATCATTTATAATCTCTCTTGGGTCATTTTTTTTCCAACTCAGAAATTAATAGAGCCTTTGGGCCCTTCTTCTTTTTCTTCTTCTCTTTATCTTTCTCTTGACTATTCTCTTGAATTTCATCAATCTTTTGAATGGGCTCTTATTCTTTCTCTTTCTCTTTAGTTGGCTCTTGAATCTTAATTGGCCCAGTTGGCCTCTTTCCCTCTCTTATCTCCTTCTTCTTTGCCTCTTCCTTTGAAACAATAGGCTCTTTAAATTGTACTTTCTTTTTGGGCTCTTTAGCCTTCTCTTCAACCTCTTGACTTTGCTTCCTAGTCACTCTCCTCTCTAGCTCAGCCTCTTCGTGACTCTCATCTATCTTCCTCTTTTCTTCCATATTGGCTATCTGTGAATAGACTGAGAATTGATCAAGAGGAGACTTCCAGATAGTCTTCTATATAATCGCATCCCTGGCCCTCACTAATGCCTCTATAGAGTAGTTTCTTTGAGGTCGAGGTCTAGTCTCCTTTTCATATCCCTTCTCTACCGGCTCTAACCGTGCAGCTGATGTGCTTGCATTATTGCCAGATAGATTTTCATAAAGTTTCTTCATCCCCCCTTTCCCCAATTCACAGGTAGAGGAAGGCCGGTCCTGAAGTCACACAACTTCTTATCGATATCTATTACCAATTGATGTTCCTTTGCAAGCTTAAGCTCTTCACATGCATATGAGAAATGTTCTTGCACATCGCACCATACACATCTCTTTTTCCCTCCAAACCCACCAGCTGCTCGTCTCTCAAAAGGTCCCGTGTTTCTTTGAAATGTAGGTTGCACTGGTGGTGCAAGTGTCTGTTGGGCAATAGGGTGCACTAGAGGTCCAGGCTAAGGCATCACATAGCCTTGCATATTCGGAATGGGCATAGAACCTCTCTGTATTGCATATGCATAACTAGTACTTGCTTGAGGAGGAGTGGGGTCCTGATACCCCATAGAATAGACTTTATTATGAATGCTGGCCATTTCTTTTGACATGGATGCTTGCATCATCATAAGATTTTCTATTTGTTGGCTGAGAATCTCAATCTATAGCTCCATTGTTGATCGCAAAGTGGATGCAACATTAGTAGAAGTTGATGCTGCAGGCATGTTTAGGATCGCTGGAAACAGAGCTTGCCTAGGTGGTTGTGGAGCTACTACTACAGGTCTATCATATAATATCGTCTGGCGTTGCCTCATCTGGGCAACTGCTTCCACTTCTCTCCTCACTACAGCCTAGTCTTGTGTCAACCCAAACCTCTTACCATGCTCTTCTATTCTCCTCTCGACCTTAGTCTTATCTTCAGGGCTTAAGATCTTAAGGAAGGAAATGACTAGGTGAGGCTTCAATGCATCGGGCATGCCTACTCAAGAATTCATTTAATAGATGAGTCAGGGAAGCAATGGCTTTTGGGGAGTTTACCCACCGTAGGAACCCCTCTCTACTATGTTGGGAAAAATCTTCCAAATAAAACAACTTATGTAATTCTTTTCTGAATTCGGCACAATGCTTCGCTATGTGCACTGTAATAGATGCTAGGATAGTCCTTGAAAGTAGTCGTGTGAAGTAATGTGCAAAATCTTCTTCAAGTAGACCATAGATCCGTGCTTGTTCCTCAAATACATCCAGATATTCGGTCACATTCAAACCTGTAAACTTGCCTTTTTCTCTCAAAACCGCTTGGACTACATGAGCCCCCTGTTTCTCTATCACCAATTCCTTGAAGACTTCCTCCATCTCTCTTTTCTGGTCAGACCTAGAATGTAGAACGAGGTCGAGTGTGAGTGGCTCTACTATCTCTCTTATCTCATAGTAGAGATCAGAGAAGAGACTCGATGAGTCGTGAGCCAAGAGGTAATGGTTAGTCTAACGTTCTCTGTCTAATTCCAAAATGTGTTTTTCCCCTCTTTCTTATGATGTTTTCGTAAGGCTATGAAATCAACAAATCCCTAATATAAGTAGGAAAAAAAGTGCACAAGCATATGGACTAAGGTAATGTAGAGTATGGATGCTCAAACTCAAGCAACCAAACAATCTTTCTCTTCAAAGTGTGTATGTTAAGCAATGCAAAATTCACAGAACCTGAAATGCTAGTATCTCGAATATCCGAACTGATGCCAAGGTTCCTATCTCTCTTCTCAAGGAGTGGGTGATGTGTCAAAGATCGTCGGGCAACCACCTCGCTTTATGTCGAGTTCAGATGTTGGGAAGAAGGAGGTTAGGTGAATGGGAAGAGCTGGTGTGGGGTTGGATTAGGCCCCATATGTGCACCATTCCCATTGTCCGACGAGTGGTGTCTGTGCACTAGGCACCTTGCCCTCTCACTCTCTCGTGTGGCAATCCTCAAAGGGCCCCTACCCCCCTCTCGGAAGAGATGCACCAACGTGCGTACGTGTAAGATCGTAGGCATCGGGAGCGAGAAAATCCAAGTACCAGGCTAAAATATGGAAGTCATCGGATCAGTAAGTAGACAAGCTCAATGATACAATACTGAAGTCGTCCAATAAAATTTCAATGATACAAAGATGCCCGCAACTGTGCGGATCAGTGATACAAAAATCCGCTACAGTGCGGATGGACGAATACAAATAAGTCGCCGCTACAGTGCGGGTCGGCCGAATATGATGTCGGCCTCCTGCTACAGTGCAAGAAGTTGCCCTCAAGTCTCGACAGTCTTCAGAGCTTTTCTTTTCTTCATTCTTCGGTCAATGCTTTACTTCAAGTCTGCTTGGCAATAGATTTTCTTCTCTTTACTTTAGAATCCCGCAATCACTTCATATAATATCTCCAAATCAATCACAACCTGAAGAGTAGATGCACCAAGAAGATCCACGAGGAGAAACAAATGAGGCTTGGCCCCCTGTTTATAGGCTCCTCCGCCCTTCTCCCCTTGGGACTATTCTCTAGAAGTTTCTAACCTCCTTACTCAACTTTCTAATTCCAGAATCCTCTTGCATGGTCATTTACTATTCTGGGAAAATCACACCTCTTATTTCTATTTTTGATTTTTCTACTTTTTATTTTTCCTAGTCTAAGGTTTTGGTTTCACACTATATATACATCAATTAATTATGTCTAAGGGTTTGACCTAGGATAAATGCCAACTCCAAGGGTCTAAACTAGGGTTTTTGGTCAGAAAAATTAGGATTTTCTTGCAATTATCTCAAGCATGTTAATACAATGGTCTATTTATAATTTGGGCAAAAAATCCTAGGGTTTTCTAAGGGTTTAGGTTCGATTTTCATGGGGAAAAGTCACATTTTCAGGGGTTTTTAAGGGTCAAACCTACGTCTTTATGGATCAAAAGTTAGGTATTTACACACGCAGGTTTAACGTACATCTCTAACATGGTTTTGCATCACACAGTATCAAATCGGCCAAAACATATATAATTTTTACCACTTTCTCAGTGAAAACACCACACAAAACTCATAAAATCAATCAAATTTGAAGAAAATCAGGCACACTTCCCTGCGGGATTTCATCGCGACAATGTACTCATTTCTTGGAGTGTCCATCCATCTATCCCAACATTTACATCCCTAAATAATCAAGAATTCCAAAGGGGGGCCCAAAAAAGGACATCTTTAAGTGATTTATTTTTTTATCTAGGCCTCGTGCAAAAAATGCTTAGACATTGCCAAAAGTTTTGAATGATATAAAGGTCATTATGGGATTCGTATCCTCCACGAAGATTCTCATTAGCATCTGGCTCTAGCTATGGGGGAGGAAAAGACTCTAGATCTATTCAAATTGGGCTTGATGGTTAAGCATGCGGCTTAGGCCATCGATGGCAATTGCAAAAAGGAGTGGAGCTAGAGGACAACCTTTTATAATCAAGATTCTTAATTTGATTTCTTATGAGATTTGACAATTGATATTACTTTGAGTTGTGGCATTCCCCATAATCGTAGAGATCATGCTGATGAATTTAGAGCCACAACCAAAATCATTTAGGGATTGTAGACTGAAAATCCACTCAATGCCATCGTATGCTTTGTCAAAATCAATCTTGATGAAGAGGACATCTTTTGAAGAATCCTTAGAAACACTAGGGATTCCCACACATCAATAATTGCTGCTAAGATGGATCCCTTTATGAAGCCCTTTTGGTCCTCATTGATCCATTAGTGCACATGGGAGATAAATCAGATTTGCAAGAGCCTTTTCTAAGATCTTAAATCTAGCTTAGAGCATAATGATGAGTCTCCACTTTTAAATCCTATTTTCTTTTTGTCTTTTTTTGTGTACCACCGTAATCACCACTTCATTGAGAAAGCTAGGAAGATCACAGAATTGGACGGCTTCCTTCCACACCAAAACTAGCAAGTTCACTTACACACTCTTGAATGTCTTGAAAAACTCATTAGTGAGACCATCAAGACCCTAGATTCTACCACTATGAATGTCTTTGTATTGGAGAAAGGGGAGTCCATTTTATCTAGTTCTAGAGATGGTATCCATGCAATCCTATCGCTTAGAAGTGAGTGGTAAGGACACCACAAGGAGTTGAGTGAAGTAGTTAGTAGTTAGCTCAATATTCACTTTTGCAAAATTGCATTCCACCCCATTGTTATCTATGATGTAGGCGATCTCTTCCTTGTGCTGCTTCTTCTTCAAGAGCTTACACATGTCTCTCATTGGTTTATCTACTTTCCCCACCCACAAATCTTAAAAATAAATGTGTAGGTTTTTTCTTTGAGTTTCTTCTTTGTATCTTAGTTTGTTTCTACTTTGTTTGGAGTTGGACTCGGAGTCACGAATTATCATTATTTACTTTCATCTGAAGATGCTAAAAGAGACAATATAAATTGTCCCTTCGGACACATCAAATGTGAAATATTTCTTTTTGGGCATTCTAAGGGAGAACTTGGGATTGCTTGGGAGCTAACTTCCAACGCTTAGCTAGAGAGATGTAGCATCTAAAGGCCTCACTCTAGGTCTCGGATATCACCTATTGAACATAAGGATGGGAGAGGTTTGAGTGATTGGCATGAATCCATGCGGCCTTCTTGTGACTAAGATATGGTTTGAAATTGAGAATCATTGAATAGTGATTAACAAAACTAAGTCCACACATTGAGATGTTCTACTAGATATAGCTTCTATGGAGTCTAGCTTTTTGTAAATTTTTGCTTAATTAGCAGTTTGAGGGAAGAGAGATTGTGCATGTCTTTGACTTCCACCAAACCGTGGTGTAAGTCAACCTTGTGCCATGCATCTTTCTCAATTCCATCAATATCATGCCCCTTTGATCCCATCTATCATGCAAAACTTCCACCATATTAAAGTCCCTACAAAGGATGGCCTCAAAGGGTAGAGAGTCCAAAGCTTTCCCAGTAGTCACTCTTTTTGTGTTAGAATTATCATATGGTGAGGCAAGAGTGAGCAAAAGGGGTCTCTTAAAAGGATGTGGTAATCCATCGATAGTTCTGATCCATCATAGTTTCCACCAAGAGGGAGTGCCATGTTAGATTGAAGCCTATACCCACACCACCCATTTTGATCTCTTGAAGATAGATAAAGTTTAGGCTGACATTTTTATCTCAATCCATTGACCAACCATGGTGGATCTTGTAGGTTCAAACATCCCACAAATTCCATAATCTGAAATAACAATCATTTACAACAAGAGTTATCTTTGTTGTTAGGGATTCATTAGTGTCCCTCTTTTTCTTCTTTTTATTTTCCTCTCTTCTTCCAGATGTTGAGGGTTCTTGACACACAAGAGGACCGTTAAGAGATCTCTTCTAAGGGAGCCTAGCAAGGAGTTTTCCTTTCTGAGACACCACCCCCACCAATGAGTCCACATCATGCCCCTAAAACATGGAACCGATAATGGAACTCTCCTCCTCAAGGCAATCTTCTTTGCTGGAAGTGAGACTATCCTCTTTGTTCGATGAGGATCCTTGCTTGTGAAAGGATCCTCTAGGGTTACCTTCTTTCTTGTTGGATGATCCTCCTTCTTAGTTACCTTGCTTGGTTGTGGAAGCATCCTCTAAGGCTTCCTCCTCATTCACTTGTTGACTCCATTCACTAGGGTAGTCTAAGACACAGAATTCCTTCCTTAAATTACATAAAATATTGTTAATTTCATAGTCCAAGCAAGGGGGATTGAACCCATCATCCTCTTTTAGATATCTTCTCCTTCTATGTCTTATTTTTGGAATGCCTCTAAATTATGATCCTTGAATTGTGGTCCTTTAAATTTTGCAAGGAGTTATCTCATTCCAAGTGATAATCTTTAGGTGTCAAAGTGACCCCTAACCTACACATTTTTCTTACTCTTTTTTAGCCACAATGATTTCTACCTCTGAGGGCATTCTTTGATCTTGAAGCCTTGCACCTCATAATGGAAGCAAGCATTGGGCAAAATTTTGTAAACTAACTCCTATTCAAGAGGAAGACCTTTGCCAATGTCAATGTTGATTTTGGTCGGTAGATCTAGGTTAAGGTGTGCTTCAACATATGGTGTTTGAAAAAGGAAGACTTCTTATAGTTATGATCCTACTATTGTGACAACAAAGGGACTTCCAATAGTCTCTTTCTAGGTTGAAATTGACCGCATATCTTTCATTTGAGATCTTGTAGAGAGCTTCGTTGATGGCATTCCATAGAGTAGAGTACTTGTCCTATCATTAATCTTCTTAGTAAGGACTTTTCATATTCGAATAAGTTTCCATTAATTCCCTTGGAGGTACTACAATATGTAAAGGCACTAGCATCATAGTTCATGTTGTAAAGCTAGAAAGGTGAATCGTTACGGTGTCCACATTATCATAGCTTCCATATTCCTTTTTTTGTTTTTGTTGAACTATTGCTTGACCTGTATAATGTACGTGTTCATAGCACTTGAAAGCCTCAATTGTTACCTCACAACAAAGTTCGACTAAAAATATGCCTTGTATATGAACCCCACATACATAAGTGCATGTTTTTGTTCAATTATAAGAGATGATTTGGTTTTCTAGGTGTCCATGAATATTCCATAGGGAAGACAAGCATCCAACCACCTTCCCAAAAATGACTTCCTTTTGGTAAATACACCGGTTATATTTAAGTTCCTCTCTGACTCTCCACCAAACAAGAGTACTTGTTGGGCATGACAAGAAGATGTGTGTTATATTTTCACACCAACAAGGGCATCTTTTACACCATAGCATGGCACCACAAATTATAGCAACTTTTAATGTTTTTCAAGATTCCCTTGTGGAGAATTTTGCATAGGAGAGTCGCTTTCTTGTGTTCCATCAAAGGGTGCAAGAAATTGTTGAATTTTTGGGTTTGCATTTGATCATAGATGAATTCAAACAACACTTCTTATTGAGTTCTTGAAAGAATTTCAAAAGCTCCTTTGATCATGGAAGGAGAATATTGTGCCCTTTGACTAGACTATGCAAGATTTCAGAGTTATACCTTTGATTACAAGATCACCCACATAGGGGAAATAATACAAGAATATGTAGCTGAAACAAGAACCATCACAACGTGGGAATGATAGGTATGGATAACTCGACTAGAGATGATAGACAAGATCTTAGAACTTGAGATCGTAAATATGAGACAAGTTATTTGGATTACAAGAACTCCCTTCAGGAAGATGAACTAGATACAAGAATTAACTCGACAAGATCTCGTAGTATGAAATTAACAATAGGACACCATAGGATGTCCAAGATACTAGACTAGACAAGACTAGAACAAGGCACAAGACAAGAACTCAAACATGAACTTGTAAAGAACTTACATGGAGGTCGTGACTCCTTGAGCTCCCAGGAGTGGCATTGATAAAAATAAGGATGTATGTTGATGTTTGGTAGGCCTTCTCTTCTTCCTCTTCCCATTTAAAGGGCACTTCTTTACTTGTATGTCTAGCCAGTGGCCTGGCTATCTCTGCATACATTTTTATAAACCTTCTGTAGTATCCAGTATGCCCCCAAGAAACTCTGAATCTCTTTAGCAGATTTAGGTTTTGGTACCTTTAATATAGAAATAATTTTATCAAGATCTGGGGCCATACCTTTAGCCGACACCACATGTCCAAAGAGAGTTCCTTCTGTCACAAGGAAATGACATTTGTTTGCGTTGAGCTTTAGCTTAGTCTCTGTGCATCTCTTAAAAACATTCTGCAGCTGTCGCAAGTAATGGTCCAAACAATCTAAAGGGGTCTCATTATGGGAACCTGAAAATCAAGAGAAGTCATCCATGGAAATTCTAAGTGTTTCCAGCAATAAGGGACCAAAAATGAGGTTGACAGTTCTGTTAAAGGTGGCTGGAGCATTTCTGAGTCCAAATGGCATTTTTACATACACATATGTTCCCCAAGGTGTGATAAAAGCAGTCTTTTCACGATCCTCTAGGTGTATTGATATTTGATTATAGCCACTAAAGCCATTCATAAAGCTATATACTACATGTCCAGCCACTTCTTCAATGATCTGCTCTGCAAATGGCATTGGGAATCCATCTGGAATGGTCACCTTGTTGAGTGCTCTAAAGTCAGCACAAATTCTGATTTTATTGGTATTCTTCTTTGGTACTATAACCATAGGTGAGAGCCACTCTGAGTCTTCCACATGAATGATGATTCGTGCATCCTCCATCTTCTGTATCTCCACATAAACAGCTTCAGCATATTTTGGGTTAAGTCTATAACTCTTCCCTCGTATTGGTTTGGCTCCATCAACAAGAGGGATTCTATGCTCTCCATAATTGGCAGGCACTCCTTCTATTTCTTTATAATGCCATGCCAAAACATCTATATAGTGGGTCAAGAAGGATTTGACCTTTTCAAGGAGCCCTGGGTGGCTCCACAACCAAGTGGCCACCAAAACTGGACCATTATTGTCCTTAGTGCCTAATTGTATTTCTTTGATAGGGTTTCTCTCTACCATATTATCTTCGTGCTCATCTCCATCCTTGTTTTCTTCCACTAGCTTTTCGTGCATTATTTCATAAGCAGGGGTATTTTGGATCTCAATGCATTCCTTCTTATCCTGCATCCATCCTTTAGGGATTTCTTGAATTGGGAAAGAGCATTCTTCACTAGTATGTTTTACCTTGTCTTTAGCTTTAGAAACTTCTTTTAAGCTGCCTAGTTTGAATCGTTGCTAGCCATACAATGCTGATTCATCTTATTCTAGGCCAACCAAAGGGAGATCAGCATAGGTAACTGGGACAGAGGAAATAGAAGAGTGAGGAAGTTAAGACCTAAACATTAGGGGCTCTAGACAAACTGAGATTAGAAATGTTTCTAACGATCATCTTGAACCAAGATTCCTTATTGTCTATCCAATATGTAATCATCAATTTAGATGCAATCTTGTTATCTATAGCTTCCACATCCAGAATACCAAGGCCACCCACCTCCTTTCGGCAAAGTATAGATCTCCCATTTGAATGTTGGCATTACCCTTTGATTCGGTCACCCGTCAAAAAACAAATTTATAGATTTTGTTCAATTTCATCAACTTTCAGTTGGTCCATCTCTATAGATAAAAAAAATTGATGGAGGAAACTAAAAACATGTTGATCACCATTTATTTACCACTAACATTCAATTGCATACCTTTCTAGCATTAAAGTTGAGATTCCAACTTCTTTAGAACCTAGTTCCACTGTTGCCTCATTGAAACCTCAAAGCCCATTGGAAACTGAACAACCTGGCCTAGAACGAGTCCGTAACATGGTTTTTATAGATGTATTCATGAGTTCTTGTATATGCTTAATACATCTCCTGAATCGTTAATACATCTCCTGCATGTTTTTGTCGTTAGAGTTGAATCACTACAATAGCCCAAGACAAGGACAAGCATATCATTGTCGTGTATACGAATGAAATCACTACTAAGCATTATCAGTATCCTGTTGGTATAATCGTTGACAGTTTCTCGTTTTGTCATCCAGGAAAACGGTTGACGTGATTTCCTTCCAGAAATATTAGATTTTCGATATTAATATTTCATATTTCACTACTTTCTTAATTTAAGAAAGGAATATTTTTCCTTTTATGAAACAGGACTCTTCACATAGTAAAATAGAAATAAAATTTATTGCTCACGCGAGGAAATGTATAACGATAGTTTCATATACGTATATATACACATATACGTATACAAATATAGATACACATACAGATATACATTTGTATATACGGATATCCGCACAGGATACACATACACATTTCTATGTATATGTCCATATACAAACAGATACAGATACGTTTATATATGCATAAACATGCAGATACATATGGACACATCGAGGTGGAGATTTTGCAATTTTTACAAATAAAATGTCTGTAAAACACATTAGATATTTTGAAAAGTTTACAACTCAATATTATGTAAAACACATAAGAAACACAACGCAAGTCAAAAGAATGTCTCAATCACGACTAAGAATGGAGGAAATTAGAAGAAAGTTCTCTCCCTTTGTAGGGCGCGGACGCGTCTCGTTTTCTTTATATCTCTTCCTTTTCTCTTGTGAATTTCTTCGTCTTTAGAGTTTCTAAATGATGAGGTAGATCATTGCATGTTTTAATGCACATTTACATGACGTACGTGTTGATGGGAAGTACATGATGTACGTTTTGATGAGAGGGTTGACATAGAAGGTGAAAAAACTATGCATTAATGGTTGGTATAGACTTTAAGAGATAGCAATACAACACCTTTATCGTATCATACTCTCTCATGCTCTCGTAGTGCTCTTCCTTGCATCAGCTTCTTATGCAATGGTTTTCTCGCAATGGTTGTCTTCAGTCTCTGTGATGACAATAATCTTCTTTTCTTATGAAAGGTAGAACTCAAAAAATTAGATGGTTTTCATGCAATTAGAATATGATGGTATTATAAAGAATGGTACTTATTCTTTTTGTAATTTTCCTCTAGGCAAAAAGGCAATTGGCACTAAATAGGTATATATGCTAAAATGTAAGACTAATGGAATGATTGATAGGTATAAAGCTAGGTTTTTTTTCCAAACATTATACTCAAGAAAGAGGCATTTATTTTGATGAGACCTTTTCTCGCACACGTGGAATGACCATCGTTTGTAGCAATTAAAAACTTGTAGCTCATGATGGTTGGAATGTAAATCAATTCGACATTAAAATTGCATTTTTGAATGTTGAGTTTTTTATATATTTAGGTAGTGATTGATATGAAAACACTTAGGGCCATCGAGGCACTTCTTTCCCTCTTTAGAAGGTTGTTTTCCCCTGGCTTCTATATACACCTCTTAATGGGTTACTTATCTTTGTACATTCACTTGGTAATACATTTAGTATTGTGTGTTCTGTTCCAAGCTTCCTAATCTTCCTTTTGTCCTTCCTGTGCTTTTGCATACCTCAAACTCCAAGAATTGGTATTAGAGCTAATTGTTGCTTCATCTAGTGCTTTATCAATAGCCCTTTGATCATAGACTCAAAATCCAACAAAAGATTGTGAGCATACCAAGTGTGATCAGGAGTTCAAGACCCCTTCACTTTGTCGTACTAAACTTTTGATTTGAGCTCGTTCTCACCTCTAAGTGCACTATCATATGCCTACGTAGGTAATTTCATCCTTTTTTGGCAAACACATATATAGGTTTTTGCTCACAAGTACAAATGCCTCAAAGTCTACGATAGGTTTAGCAAAGCTTAATAGGGTAGTTATGTTTAACTTTTGAAGATATAGTCATCTTTTTGCATCACAATATTTAGTTAGTGGTCATGGATGAAAGAAATGATGTACTCTATATGTTAGTTGTTAAGGACAAGTTCGATGGTACTAATTACACATTATGGGCATATATGATGTGTCATGTATTGGTTGCAAAAGGGATGTGGAATATTGTGTAGGGTATCGAAAAACATTCTAATACACCTCTGAATATAGTTAATGAAGGTGATGGAGATAGCCTTGAAGATGAAGATCTTTTTCCTATTCTTGCTACAATTCTCCCTATACCTATGCAAAGAAACCTTTTTGGGATGGCATTGTATGTCAAATGTGCCATTATCTCTTGCAAAACAAAAAAGGATTCTTGGGATACACTTAGCACTTTATAGTAGGCAAGAAATGAGGCTTGTGTTGCTTATCTCTGAAAACATTTGGAGAGTGAGCATATGAATGAAGGAGATTCTATGGACACTTTTTTTGAAAAAGATCCAAGATTTGAAGGAGTTGTTGATTTTTGTTGATGATGTTTTACCAAACAATTCACTTGTTCAGATTGGTCTTAATGGTTCTCTAGATTCATATCAAAGTTCTCCTTCTACTCTTCGATTAATGATGAAAGACAATCCAAATTCCTTAACATTTGAGGATTTAGTCCTTTTTTTTTGTTGCAAGGAGATCAATTAAGTCACAACAAGTCCTTTATGTGTGTTGTAGATCAAGATTTTTAACTACTGAGAAGGACAAAGATGAATGGAGGTCATCTACTAGTAAGTAAAAATCTGCTAATACTACATAATCAAAGAAGGAAGACAAAGAT
>CM035424.1:85107074-85109574 GCA_020310875.1 Ceratopteris richardii | reverse complement strand
TAGGCTTTACATTTCTAATGTATACCAACCACATTTGTACTAGGA
Organism: Ceratopteris richardii; assembly: GCA_020310875.1. Taxonomy (NCBI): domain Eukaryota; kingdom Viridiplantae; phylum Streptophyta; class Polypodiopsida; order Polypodiales; family Pteridaceae; genus Ceratopteris; species Ceratopteris richardii. Next base: position 85,109,529 of record CM035424.1, on the reverse strand, counting down.
CTTCATCCCAAAACCTAATAAGAAAAGGAAAATAGGATAAACATGTCTTTTTTTCATGCATACCATTAATCAAAAGACACATATAACATTTTAGATATCTAAATGGTTTGACTCTATAATCAACTTCGTTTTGTTTTCTAATCTTGACTTCATAATGATCCTTTAGGACATTTTTAAAACTATCAGTGCCTAATATAGATGTGGCCGTCTTGGCCATGTTCTTCAAAGTGGCACAAATGGTTTTATCCCTCCTCCCCTTAAGAGGAAAAGTCACATTCTTAATGTTTCTATTGTCGGGATCTTGCTCACGTGCAAATAGAGCTTACGGATGCAGAGAACACACAAGAAAATGGAGACGTAGGAAGACGAGACAGAACACAGTATTGGGTGCAACTTCCCCCCATGCACTCTGTTTCGACAATCCACAAAGTGCATGTATTTATAGGAATTTTTTGATTACATAAAAAAGAGTGGTTACATGAGAGCGGCTTCGAAAAGCAAGTGTGAAACTAAAAGTTGGTAACTTTTACAGAACGCCATTGCTTTCAATAACAGAAACTGCGGTCTCCAACGACCCTTATTCTTATCATTACTTTTCTAACTGTTTCTAACAATAGAACCTTCTATGCGGCTTTAGCTTGGTTTATTTACAAGCTAAATAATAATTATTCGGATTATTGATATCCGCCCTATCATGCCTTGCACGCTCCTCATGAACCTTCAGTTGCTATATCAAAAACACAGTAATATATTAATAATTTAACACTCCAACAATGCATTGTTCAACATATTCCATAACTCATAACATGCCCGTCAGTTGAAAAGACAACTCACCTCACTTGCTAAAATAATAAACATGGATAGCCAATCACACGTTTCATCACTGAACAAAAAAAATAAGCATGTTCCATGTAAAAACACATGCATGGAAATGTTCATGGAGCCATAAAATTATTAAGATTATGTATAAGATTCTGACATAGTCTAGGGTCCATGAGTATGAAAATAACAAAACCTTCTTGCTATGGACTTTTCTTGCTCTCAACCTTAATTTCTTGAACCTAATTTTCACCCATGCAAATTATCTTGGACCCTCAATCTAGTGCTTTCTTCTCGAAAATGTACCTTCTTGCTATGGACTTTTCTTGCTCTCAACCTTAATTTCTTGAACCTAATTTTCACCTGTGCAAATTATCTTGGAATGTACCCTACCAGAATGTACCCTATGTGGATGTACCCTAGTGTACCCTGACAGGATGTACCCTTTCTGGATGTACCCTAGTGTACCCTGATAAGTGTAGCCTGACAGGATGTACCTTGAGACCTGCCGTGTTGCGTCGCACCATGCCTCCTTGAAAAATGAGAAAAACTGCAAGTTATGTTAAATATAAGAGGAGAGAACTAGAGTGACAACTCCAAGAAAGATTGTAGTGGTAAAAATACTTCCTTTGTAAGTAGGAGGTTGTGGGTTCAAATCCTCCTACCTTAGGGAATCTAAACCTCTCTATTGCCACTCAAAATTAAAATTGCCTCGGGCATAGCCAACGGTCACCAAGGGAGCCTTGGGTGCCAATGTTGCCAATGTATTGCCTAAGTTAGTGCCTAAGTTCTTTGCCTTAGTCAATGCCTTCGAGTAAACATAGGTGTAAACGTAGGTTCTGGAACTGGAACAAAAACTGGAACTAGAAGAGGAACTGGAACCGGAACCGAAGACGAACATGAAGACGGAATCGGAATCACCAACAGAGAATAGAACCATGCGTATTGATGCATGCAGAGCTCTGATACCACTATTGTCACGATCTTGCTCACGCGCAAACAGAGGTTACGGATGCAGAGAACACACAAAAATGGAGATGTAGGAAGACGAGACAACACACAGTATTGGGTGCAATTTTCCCCCATGCACTCTGTTTCGACAGTCCAGAGAGTGCATGTATTAATAGGAATTTCTTCATTATGTCGAAAAGAGTGGTTACATGAGAGCGGCTTCGACAAGAAAGCATGAAACTAAAAGTTGGTAACTTTTACAAAAAGCCATTGCTTTCAATAACAAAAACTGTGGTCTACAACGACCCTTATTCTAATCGTTACTTTTCTAACTGTTTCTAACAATAGAACCTTCTACATGGGTTTAGCTTGGTTTATTTACAAGCTAAATAATAATTATTCGGATTATTGATATCCGCCCTTTCATGCCTTGCATGCTCCTCACGAACCTTCAGCTGCTATATCAAAAACATCAAAAACACATTAATACATTAATAATTAAACACTCCAACAATGCATTGTTGAACATATTCCATAATTCAAATAGTTTCTCTCAATATTTCTTTTTTGAAATGTGAGTACTACACATACATTTGGCTTTTACTCAACATTCTGTCTCTATACACTTGAAAACTTTCTCTTCATGTGGATCTATCTAATAAATGTAATCTTATAATTGTATTTA
>CM035424.1:85097074-85102074 GCA_020310875.1 Ceratopteris richardii | reverse complement strand
ATCTATCTATGTATCAATCAATCAATCTATCTATCTATATATCTATCTATCAGTACAACAGATTGATGGTATACCAAGGTTTTTACCGAGGAAAATGAATGCGGCTTTATTTGCCGCAACGTCGTGTAAAGGTCGGTGTGCGCATCGGTATCAAAGGGTTGATATATGCGTCGGTATAGGTGTCCGTAATATCTGCGCCAATACCAGCGACCATACCAAGGCCACTGTTGGGAATACGGTCGCCTATACCGTTGCCTGTTGGGTGTACCGATGCTTATTCCGATGATATTACTGGGAGTACCATCGCGTATACCGAGGACCATACTTGCAAAATTTTTTTTGGGCAGAGTGTGTTGTCTTTTGCTACAACAACATTAGCATGATGGTTCTTAACAAAAGACAATACACTCAACCCAAAAAAAAACCGAGTACATGTGATGTGTACTCTAATGACAACAAAAATATGATTTCATGAAACAGAGTATTATTGGACACAAAAGAGATAATCAGAATGAATCATGAACCATGTACAAAAGAATTTATATATTTCAATAATGAAGCATGTACAAGAGTGTGGCAAACCACTGTCATATATGACGCTTTTACAAAATGTGGCAAAGCAATGCATTGCCATATGAAAATCAAATACAAAATATTGGTGTTCCACTACCATACACATGCAAAGAACGTTCCATATCAAGAGTCCTGCAACAAAGAACATTAATGGAATGAGATAAATTCACATGAAAATTACAAACAACAAGTAAAAACCAAGTTTATAAATTAATTACCTCATCGCAAATGCTCCCATGAAACTACCGCACCGCGTCCCTCCAAGTCCTCCAATAGTGCGATCAACCCATGACTATATCCGTAAGACTCCTCCATTCGTGTTGGAGGATGACCCATTGCCAACTCTTGAAACAAATATACAAAAGATTAGAGAAACATACATGAGAAATTTAACACAAATAATTCAATAAATGAAATGGTGCTTACAAACTCATGACGCATCATGTCATATCTGCCGCTGCCCAAATGTGAGGGTCCAATCGTATCTAAACGTGTGGCTACGGCATCTCGCTGCTGGCAATATCAGTCAGGAGTCTGTTGCTGCTCGTCACGAATCATGTCCCACTCCTCAGCATCTAACCATACAGGCTTTGGTAAGCTTGCTCTAAAAGCATCATGAGCCTCAGATATAACGTCATGTGCGGTGTGCAATATCCACTCTGAACTGACAAGAGACTGTCCATCCGCTGGTCGAAACTCCTGATAAATCGTCTATGTGATATAATTCTTCTGATCTTTATCTTGTTCACTCCATTTCAGCATGATAGAGTGTCTAAACTAGATAGAGAAAAGCTATCGTATGCGTGCACGCATTGCTTTGCCAGTCGCATCCATCACCGGAGCTCCATCTCGGATACTATACACCTTGGAGTCATCATGGTCATGAGCACCCCAAGGTGTACGTGGTGTAGTGCGTGGCGTACCTACATCTGAGGTACTCGTCCTAGGAGTAGAAGCAGGTGACACAACGGCCCTCGCACTACCTCCACAACAGCCGCCTCCTCCGCCTCCAGACCTACCTGTAGATCCACTCCTACAACCTCTTGCTCCAGAGCGTGACCTCGATCTACGGGACAAGCCAAAACCTGTATCGCGCTGAGGTGTCAAATGCACATGTCTACGAGTAGACCGAGTAGGAGATGGCTAAAAAGATGGTCATGGTGGAGTCACAAAGCTAGGAGACATACCTCCTATGGGATTAGCACCACCCATGGGAGTGACACCGGCAGAAGTGACACCGATGGGAGTGACATTGACGGGAGTGAGGCCAACGGGAGTGAGGCCGATAGGATTAAGGCTGCCAAGAGTGAGGCCGGGAGGAGTGCTACCACGAGCGATCCAATACTGTGATGCAGCCGCCATATACGCAGGAGGAACCTGAGAGATGAACTCCAAAAACTGCTCCTTTGTCATGGAATGTGGAGTGACTGGAGGAATGTCTCCCATCGTGCTCTATAATAAAAGAACTCAAATAATTAGCATGCAATAATAAAAGTAATATAGAGGATAAAAAAAAAAAGAAAAAATTAGTACGTACAAGTGTTTTATTCAAAGTCCTCTAGTCTACCATCCTCTTGAAGATCCGATGCACCGAGAATATCTATCTCTATATTGATGGCTTCTAAATCGCTTGCTATGTTGGTTTCCTCCTAATCATCGTCTATTGCTTCGTCTTCTTGAACAATGACCTCTTCTTCGATGACCTCTTCTTCTCAAACAATGATCTCTTCCTCCTCGATTATCGAATGAATCTCTGAGTCCATTAGAGATGGACTTTCTTCTACATCTATGTTTTCAAAAATTTGTCTACTACATGGAGTGACTTGTAAAACAAATAGCCACTCTCGGTCTTTTGAATCTGGTATAAAAACAACTTGCTCAGAGTGTTCGAGAAGTACAAATGTATCCCTTTCATTTGTCCATAATCTTGTGGAGTCGACTTGAAGCAAACTGCTTTTATCCTGTCTCATTGTTGCATTTCTTCTAGAGGTGACTACTTTGAACCATTTCACATCAAAAACAAAGTAATCATACTTTCTGAAAGATAGTTTCAAGATGTCTTGAATCACACCACAATAATCTAGCTCGCCTTCTAGAGCATTATCATCTCTTGCACTCGCTCTACTTTTTTGCAAAAAATTCACCATCACTCCACTATCAAAAGTAGACCTATTTTGATCGATTCGTGCGATTCGAAAGTGTCGTCCATGAGACTGTAGTGCACCGTATTTAATATGCTCCCAATCACATCCTTTTGCGAGTTCTTCTTCTTCTTTCAGAGATATCTTCACCCACTGCTTTTGCTTGTGAAACCGCTGTATCTAGCCATCTGCTCATTGGAAAAGGTGGAAGAGGTCGAAGATTTTCTGGAAGAGGCAAAAATCGAGTGGAACGATTTCTTCGAAACTGAGCTCTTTCCTTTGCGTTAGTTTCCTTGGCAAGTTCATACCTTTCTAACCACTTCTGCATAGGCTCAGAGTTAACTATGCAAAACTTCATTGCCTTCTCTTTGAAAGTTGCATCCATTTTTCTTTGCAATCCTTTACCTTGTGGTTCATCACCTACCAGAGGAACATCTTCATCATCGCTCCATAAGCGAGGCATTTTGGGATCCAACATACGTAGAAACCAAGTTATGAATACAAGAGATTCTTGTACAAGCCATCCCTCTACCATGCTACCCTCTGGAGGTGCTCTCTATCGAACAAACCCTTTTAATGTCTTCATTAAGTGCTCTAAGAAGAACATCCATCGACTATGGATAGTTCAAGCTATTGCAACTTCATCTACCACATGAACCAATAAATGAAGTTGAATAGTGAGAATACTTGTGGAAAAGTATTTCTCTACCATACAAACAGCCTCGATAGCATTGAGTTTCGCACTCTCTATGCTATCTCTATTTATCTCTTTACCAGATATCCACCGTACTAAAGAACTAATTTTATAAATGGTTCTTCGTACATCCTCTGAAAGACAATCTTTTAGGGCTACAGGGAGCACAAACTGTAAAAACTTGTGCCAATCATGAGACTTGAGTGCTACAATATCGTCATTTCGTATGAAAGCAGTCTTTAGACACCTCATGCATCTAGTGGGTGTTTGAAACACTAAAATTGTTTTCTTCACTTGTTGCTCTTCCATCTTGCGAAGCACCCAAGGATCTCTTGGTAACAATACTATTCCGTTGGGCTTAGTAATTGCCCACAAATCTCGCATACGACCTCGCTCTTCTAAGTCCTCCCTTTGTGCTTTGCTTTCTTTCTTTCCGATCAAAGTTTTCCAAAGAATCTCTCCCACATTCTTAAAAATATACATCGGGTCTACCAAATGATTGATCAACAATTCACTCCAATAAGGGATTTCATGAAAAATGGACAACCGTTTCATGCCAGCAACTAGATTTTCTGAATCCCACAGTTGTTTCCAATCGCTAGCTTTCATTTGGTGTTGCGCTTGTCGACCAATTTGTCCTTCACGTAAAACATGTCCATCAGGCAAATATCTATGATGTCCTTCATAGATAGTTTTACGTAGTGCTTTGGAATAGCGTGCTTTGAGTCGTGGTCCACATAAAGGACAAGCATGGTAACCCGAAATCGATAAACCTGAGCATTCACCATAACCAGGCCAATCATGCATTATCCACATAAGTATGCCTTGCACTCGCACGTCTCGTCTTCTTATAGGTTGAGACATGTGACGCACAGTAATCCCATCCCATAAAATGCGTAGTTCTTCCAAAAATGGTGCAAGATATACATCCATGTTTTTTACTTTATACTTACGTGGTACAATAAGAGCTAATAATAAATGACCTTTCTTTGTGGCCAACCATGGTGGATATTATAATTGACCAAACATACAGGCCATGTGCTCCATGAAGAACTGCGTGATCCAAATGGATTCACTCCATCCATAGCTAGGCCTAGACGTATGGATCGAGGCTCACTAGCAAACTCTGGCCACTTACTATCTATGTGCTTCCAAGCATCAGAGTCAGCAGGCACTCGCATTACATTATCTGTAGACATGCTCTTTGTATGCCATGACATTAACTCAGCTATAGATTTTCATCTAAACATGTTCTTAATTCGTGGAATGATAGGAAAGTGGCGAAGAACCTTTGCGGGGATTGCTTCGCCTACGTCTTCTCTAAATCTACTTGCTCCAAACTTTGGACATACGTGGAGATGCTCATACTCATTCCGAAAGAGAATGCAATCATTCAGACAAGCATGAATTTTAGTATAATCCATTCCAATGGACAATAGAAGTTTTTTCGCATCTCCACGTGTTGGAGCATGTCATTGCCCTCTGGCAAAAATTGATCTTTAAGAAGCATGCAATAAGCAATAAAAAAAATATTTGTAAATGAAGTTATTGTGATACAACAATGAAAGCCAATTTGTTCTCCACTTACCTGA
>CM035424.1:85082074-85087074 GCA_020310875.1 Ceratopteris richardii | reverse complement strand
CGTTGAGCTGAATCCAATAAGCTATGAAGCACTGAATTTGGTGGAGTAATGATTAAGATATGCCCTTGGGAAGTTGACAGACTTTGGAGTAGATACTCAGAAGACATAGAGATGATAGATGTAAATGTATCTATTAATTCACATTGATGTACAATCACATTGGCATGACAAGCATTGCCTAATGGTGTAGAGAGGTGTGGGGTATGGTGTAGTCCTCACACACACTCAATGACAGTAGAATTAGCCTCAAAAAATGAGTCAATCTACCCGCGACTTTTCAAGTACATGTTTTTATAGGAAGTGAGTATGAATTTGAATTCAAATTCAAATTCTTGGCTCCCTATAATCAAGCTTCTAAAAGTATGGAGATATTCTCTCAATAATGTGATCTACTTTTCCACGAATCAATTAGGTAGGTGTTTACATAAAGATTCCAAGTCATTTAGACTTTTACATGGAGTAAAATGGTAATAAACCATTAGCATGTGTTCCTATGACTCTTCATACATGTGAAGTCTTAATGATAGCTTCCAAGCCAAATGTGTAGGCTTGTGCCTTACACCAACAGCTCCCCCTCAAGCCAAAAATTTTGGCTTAAGTCTTCATCTTCAATCTTCAAGTGTGTCCTGCAATCCAATCATTGAGTTGAACCTGCAAAGTTTGGTTCCATCCAAAGCTTTAGTAAGTAAATCTGCACATTGCATATTGGTAGACACATATGTCAACTCAATGTCCTTGCTTAGCAACTTGTCTCTCACATAATGATAATGAACTTCTATGTGTTTGGTCCTGGCATGATAGATAGGATTAGCTACAAGGTGAAGAGAACTTGTATTATCCAAAGATAATTGGAGGCCTATTGTATGAGCCTAATTCTATATACAAAAGCTTAATCCAAATTGCTTTTTGAGTGGCATTAGCTAGCCCTCTATATTCTGCCTCTGTGGAAGACAATGCCACAGTTGGTTGCTTCTTGGCAGACCATGAGATAGGTTTGTCACCTGCAAAAGAAATGTATCCTGATGTGCTCCTCCTATCATCCTTGCATCCTGCCCAATCTGCATCTCAATAGACTTTTATATCAATATCTGATGTATAAGGAAAATACAAACCATGGTTCTGTGTACCCTTGAGATACTTCAAGATTCTCTTGGCAGCCTCTAGATGAGGTATCCTTGGTTTGTGCATGAATTGACTTAGCACACTAACTCCATATGCAATGTCAATTCTAGTTAAGGTAGCATAGTTCAAGCTACTAAAATATCCTGTAATGTCTTTGACTTCATCACCTTCCTGGGCACTTAGCTTTACATTCACCTCCATTGGAGTGCTTGCTACTTTGGCATCCTGCAATTTAAATTTCTTTAACATGTCCTGTACATACTTCTTCTGAGTGATGTATATCCCTGAATTAGTATAAACTAGTTCAAGTCCCAAAAAATACTTCAATAATCCAAGATCATTGATCTTGAACTCCTTCATCATCTGACTTTTGATGCTCCTGATTCCATTGATTATCATTGCCTATAATGATGATGTCATCAACATAAACACACAGATAGATTACCTCTGAATTACTTCTTTTAATGAACAGATAAGTATCAGCCTTGCTCATGACAAATCCTTGGTCTTGGAGGTATGTAGTCAGCCTGTAGTTCCATGCCCTAGGTGCCTGCTTTAATCCATATAAAGCCTTCTTTAATTTGCAAACATAAGTTACCTTTTTAGGGTCTTCATAGCCAAGAGGTTGTGACATGTAAACCTCTTCTGAAATCCATCCATTCAAGAAAGCATTCTTGACATCCAATTGGTACATGTTCCAATTCTTAGATGCAGTCATACTAACCAACACTCTGATTGTTGGCATCTTGGCCACAGGGGAAAATGTCTCCTCATAGTCAATGCCTTGGGTTTGTGCAAAACCCTTGGCTACCAATCTAGCTTTGTACTTGTTGATTGTGCCATCAGAATTCCTTTTTAATTTATAGATCCACCTGGACCATATTACCTTCATTGAGTCCTTCTTGGGTACCAACTCCCATGCATCACTCTCCTTGAGTGCTTCAATTTCTTCATCCATAGCTTCTTTCCATTCTGATTTTGTGATTGCTTCTTCATATGAACCTGGTTCTTCATTTGACAAATCCTTTGCAAGATAAACTAAATGTTTAGTAACAAGAGATGTATCATACCCATATCTGATAGGTTTTTTGCTTTCCCTCTGAGATCTTCTTATTGCCTGAGTTGATGATTCAGGTATGTCTTCAAGTTTCTTCATCTTCAATTTGCCTTTGGACTTCCATGCCTTGAACTCTTCAAGGTTGATTGTATCTTCATCATCTGAACTTGAGTCTTCTTTCTGAATTGGTTCCTCCTTAGTGAGCTTTGGAAACTCCTCTTCCAAATCATAGGGTAGGTTGACTTTCCTGCATTCATTCTCATACCAAGAATCATTTTCATCAAAGACTACATCTCTGCTTACCATAAATCCCTTGTTGGTAGGATTATAGAACCTGTAACCTTTTTTATTTAAGTCATATCCAATGAAAATACATTTTTCAGCTTTTGGATCTAGCTTTGCTCTTACCTCTGAGGGAATGTGTACATATGCTACACATCCAAAAATTTTACAATGATCTAATGATGGTCTCTTACCATGCCAAGCTTCATAAGGTGTCATACCATCAAGTGACTTTGATGGTAACCTCTTTATGAGATAAGTGGCAGTAGAGACACTCTCTACCCATAGATCATTCGACAACTTTTTCTCATTAAGCATAGATCTAGCTGTCTCAATAATTAACCTATTCCTTCTTTCTACTACCCCATTCTGTTTAGGAGAGTACCTTGTGGTTATTTCCCTTTTGATGCCTCTGTCCTGTAAGAAGTCTTCAAATTCATTGGAGAAGTATTCACCTCCTCCATCTGACCTTAGCCTCTTCAAATTCCTTCCTATTTGGTTTTCAACTAATGCAAGATATTTCTTAAAACAATTAAACACCTCATCCTTGTGCTTCATAAAGTATAACACAGTCCATCTGCTATAATCATCAATAAAAGACACATAGTACCTTGAACCTGAGACTGAGGGATCTTCGCTAGGTCCCCAAACATCTGTATGAACCAACTCTAAATAATCTTGATGCATATATCCTTTCCTTGAGTAGGGTAACCTGTGAGACTTACCAAATTGACAAGCTCCACACTTGGAAATCATGTGTTGCTTGGATACATTAGGTATCCCAAGCACACATTGGTCCCTGCACATTTGCTTCAAGGTCCTTTCACCTATGTGACCTAATCTCTTGTGCCAAATATCAAGCTCTGAAAGTGTCTGATCCTTATAACTGTATAAAGCAATATTCTTTGTGTCCTCTAAGTCAAAAGTAAAAAGTCTACCTGATTTTTCTCCTTTAGCTATCCTTTTGAATCCATGTCTTGGGTCCTCCACAAATGCTCCACATTGATTGAATCTGACCTGCAAACCTTTCTCCACAATCTGACCCACACTCATTAGGTTCTTTGTAATTGTTGGTACATAAAGTACCCTACTCAACAAATTCTGATTACCATCACACGTCTTCACATTTCCAATTTTAATTACAGAATGCTTTGTATCATCACCTTTTTGGACTTGGTGTTTACCTTTGGGTTCCTCAAGATCAGAGATTAGTGCCACATTACCAACCACATGATTTGAACACCCTGAATCAATATAAAATAAATGATCATCATTTGTACTTGACTTGGAGGTCATGTTCATGATCAAGAGAAAGTCATCCTGCTCCTCTGTGTAATTGTTGTAGTCCTTTCTATTTCTGAATCCTCCTTGATAGTTACCATTGTAATTGTTGTTGTAGTTGTTGTTGTAATTGTTGTTGTGGCCTTGGTGATGGTTGAACCTTCCTCTAGACTGAGAGTAACCACCCCTTTGGTAGCCTCTTCCTCTCTGATTTTTGTAATTCCCGTAACACTCATCTCTGGTGTGATTTGATAAGTCACAAATGTTACATGGTAATGAATTATAGGGTCTCCCCCTACCTTGCTTACCTCCTCTGCCCCTACCTCTTGAAGATCTACCTCTCCCTGCATAGTTGGCTTGGGAGGTAGAGACTTCATCTTCTACCTTCTTATTCTTGCCTTTTTCCTTAACTGCCTTATCAGTGTATAGGGCAGAAGAGTTGTTACCTTTGGATGTATCTCCATTCTTTGTGAGCTTTGATTCATGTGTAAATAGTTGACCCATGAGAGTTGTGAGATCTGGGGTATGCATGTCCATGTTGAGATCCATTGCAGTGGTGAAGCTTTCCCACTTGTCATCAGCCTTGATTCCATTGATTACCTGCCTCACTATTTTCTCTTCTTCAATTTCTTCTCCTATGCTTGCTAACTGATCTGCAACATCTTTGATTTTGGTCACAAACTCTGAAACAGCTTGCTTAGGTTGCTTCCTTAGTGTTGTGAATTCAATCCACAACTGATTTTTCCTAGCCCTTGTATTAGAAGAAAAGTATGATGACAAGGTTTCCCAAGTCTCTTGGGAAGTCTTACAATTTCTGATATGAGTTAAAAGAAAGTCAGATATAGAGTTGAGTAGATAAGACCTTGCCAATCCATCTTTTGCACACCATGTATTGAGCTTCTCTTGTTCTTCCTTGGTGGGTAAACCTCTTGCTTTGAATGAGGGCGGTTCCTCATCTCCTGAGATGTATCCAAAGAGACTCCTTCCTTGTAAGTAGGTCTTCATCCTTAGAGACCAAGCTTGATAGTTGTTCCTGTCCAATTTATCAATGAATGAAGGAAAACCATCTCCCATTTTACCTTATTTGCTCTGATACCACTGTTCGGAAAGATGGATGGATGATCCAGCAAATTGAATAGATGCTGCTAAACCTACTTTGCACCAGCCCTCTTTTGCTTCAGAGTTGATTAGTAGACTCACTTAGCTTCCAAATGACACCAAGAAATGGTATATGTCCTTTGGAAATGATGTATGTATT
>CM035424.1:85069574-85074574 GCA_020310875.1 Ceratopteris richardii | reverse complement strand
TCAAGGGGGAGCTATTCTACTCAAATTTGCAAGAGCACAAGGTGTCCATCTAAGGAAAGCTTTGGATTGAGGTAACCTCAGAGCCTCATTTTCATTTTACACACATTGGAGCATTAGCCAAGGGCTAGGTCAAGTATCAAAGACTAGATATGGGAGACTTCAACACTCAAATTGAAAAGCTAGACAAAGGTAACTATCAACCATGGAGATTTAGGGTCTCCAACTATCTTATGGGCAAGGGCCTTTGGGGGTTGATTAGTGGAAGTGAACCAAGACCTAGGTTGGATGAGAATCCAACCAATGACCAGAGAAGGGCCTTTAGGGAATGGAATGAAAGAGACAAGAGGGTTATCTTTATTCTTTCCCAACACATTAGCAATAGCATGATCGGCCATATCCAAGACCTGGATTCAAGCATGAAGGTATGGGAGACACTTGAAAGGCTTTATTCAACAAGCACCAAAGCAAGGAAGATCCAACTCAAGAATGAGCTCAACAACCTTAGGAAGAGCTCAGGGAGTAGCATAAATGACTACATACTTAAGGTCAAGGAGTTATCAGATGCATTGGGATCCATTGGAAGCCACGTAGACGATGACGATCTTGTGGCTTATACTCTCAATGGTTTGAGAGATGATGAGAAGTGGAAACCCTTTACCACTTCAGTTTATGTAAGGGATAATCTTCCCGATTTTGAGCAATTGGTTGCTCTCATGGTCACCGAAGAAATGAACATAGGTGGAAGTTCAACTAAAAGCAAAGATGCACAAGTTTTCTATGCAGGTAATCAAAGGGGCAAAGGAAGACAAGGACAAGGAAGGGGCAAAGGAAGGTTTGGAGGAAGGCAAGGCCACTCAAGAAATCAAGGACATGACCAAGGCACCTCATCACAAAGAGGGAGAGGAAGATCAAGAGGAAGAGGAGGACGACATCAACAAAACAGGAATCAAGATGGCGAAGGATGTTACATATGTGGCAAGTTTGGCCACTATGCTAGAGATTGCTACCAAGGAGGAAACCAAAGGAACTATAATCAAGGTTCTTCATACAAAGGCCAAGGTAATTATGCTTCTACAAGTTCAGAAAATGACAATCTCTTGATGATGCACATGAATGGGAATTCAAGCAAAGTAGATAACACTTGGTATATTGATAGTGGATGTAGCAACCATATGAGTTGCAATGCTTCTTGGTTTACTAATCTACATGTTCCCAAAGGTAAAGGACATGTAGAAACAGGTGATGATACAGCCCATGAGATCTCCCATGTTGGAGATGTAGCTTTGGATGACAAGGAGGAAGGAAGATGTCTCAAGGATGTCTTGCATGTACCTACCATCACAAAGAACTTGGTGTCCGTTGGGCAAATGGTTGAAAGAGGCTATCAAGTAAGGTTCAACAAAGGTGGATGCTTTGTGGAGAACCCTAAGCAAGGTTACAAGGTCATAGCAAGAGGAAAGAAGCAAGGGAGACTCTTCACTTTGGAGGTAAATTCTCATTCTACTCAACATGTCTACTTCACATATGGAAACAAGAGGATTTCAGAGTTGGACTTGTGGCACAAGAGGATAGGTCACATCAACATACAAAGAATGAAGGAAATGCAATTCAAGAGGCTGGTTGAAGGTCTTCCCAACTTCCAAGGACAAGGTATGAAGCATTTATGTGAATCTTGTCAACTAGGGAAGCAAGCGAGACTTCCATTCAAGAAGAGTGGCTACATAAGCCAACATCCATTGGAGTTGATACATACAGATGTGTGGGGGCCAACGAAAGAGCAATCCATTGGAGGTAACAAGTACTTTGTCACTTTTATAGATGATTGCACAAGGATGGTTTGGGTTTATTTCATCAAAAACAAATCAGATGTGTTTACATGTTTCAAAGCATTCAAGGCAATGGTAGAGAAGGAAACAGGTACATATATCAAGAAGCTAAGGTCCGATGGAGGGGGAGAATATTTCTCAAATGAGTTTTCTGATTTTTTAATGGATCAAGGCATCAAGAGGCAAGTAACATGCAGGTACACACCCCAACAAAATGGAGTAGCAGAGAGAAAGAATAGATACATTGCCGAGATCGCTAGAGCAATGCTTAATGAGATGAATGTACCTAACATGTTTTGGAGTGATGCAGCAAATACCGCCGTGTATCTAATGAACAGGGCTCCTACCTCAGGGATCCATGGCTTGACACCATATCAAGCCTATTATGGTAAGAAACCTGATCTTTCCCACTTGAAGATATTTGGATGTACTTGTTATGTACATGTGCCAAGTGAATTGAGGCACAAGCTACAACCAAAGGCAGAAAAGTGTGTGTTTCTAGGATATTCAAATGATCATAAAGGTTACAGGTGCTTCAACCCAAATACAAAGGACTTGAGGATATCAAGGGATGTAGCATTTGATGAGCTACTCCCTTGGTATAAGAAGTATGATTGTATGCAGGACTATGAAGAAGAAAAGCATGGACATGATGAAGAACAAATCGACCTAGAGCTAAGCGGCCCAAGGTGTTCCATCAATGAAGATAGTTCAAGCATGAACTCACCATGGAGGGGGAGATCTTCATCAAGCTATGAAGCACAATCAATCAACAAAGGCAAAGCAACATTGGTGGAGTTGGATGAAGAAGGTAATGAAGTTGAAGATGATGAAGGACACATGATGGAGAAAGAAGCCACGTCAAAGAAAGAGATCAAGTTCCCAAGGCAAAGGAGGTTTATTCCTCCAAAAGGTGAAGAAAGGAAGTCTTCTAGAGTTAAGTATCCAACTCAAAGGTTTACTTATGATTCATACATGGCAACACATTATGCATATATGAACAAAGTAGTAGAAGATCATGAGCCCGATTGCTATGAAGATGCAAGCAGGTACACCGAATGGAAAGAGGCAATGCAAGAAGAGATCGACGCACTTGAGGAAAATCAAACATGGACTCTAGTGCCCAAGAAGGAGAACATGAAGGTAATAGGTAATAAGTGGGTGTATAAAGTAAAGAGGAATTCAGATGGATCTATTTCTAGGTTCAAAGCAAGATTGGTGGCTAAGGGTTTTGCACAAACCTATGGAGTGGACTTTGAAGAGACATTCAGCCCCGTGGCAAAGATGAGCACCATTAGGACACTCATTGCAATGGCTGCTAGCAAAGGATGGAAGCTCTTCCAATTGGATATCAAGAATGCCTTTCTCAATGGAGACTTGGAAGAAGAGGTATACATGGAGCAACCACTAGGTTTTGTTCATAAAGAGTTTCCACATCATGTTTGTAGGTTGAAGAAGGCACTTTATGGCCTAAAGCAAGCTCCAAGGGCTTGGAACCAAAGATTGGTGGACTATTTGATCAAATGTGGTTACAATCAATGCAAGGCGGATCCATCTCTCTTCATCAAACAAAGAGGAGAACTTGTGGTCTACATGTGTGTGTATGTAGATGATCTTATCATTACAGGTAATGATACAAAGGGCATTGAGGAGATCAAGGCAAAGCTTGGAAAGGAGTTTAGGATCTCTGATCTTGGAGATCTTAGGTATTTTCTTGGCATTGAAGTTGTATACAAAGAAGAAGGTATTATGCTCATACAAAGGAAGTATATTCTAGACCTACTTGAGAGGTTTGGGATGCTACATTGCAAGCCTATTTCAAATCCCATGGAAGTTAATGTAAAGCTAAGCTCCATTGATGGAGAGCCATTAGAGGATGTAACTTTGTATCGATCTATTGTAGGCTCTTTCAATTATGCCACAATAACCAGGCCTGACATAGCATATGGAGTTGGAGTGTTATCACAATTTATGCATAGTCCAAGGACTACACACTTGCAAGCTGCAAGAAGAATGTTGCGATATCTCAAAGCCACTATAAATGAAGGATTGTTCTACTCATTTGATGATCATATGCAGGTCAAAGCTTATTCCGATGCCGATTGGGCCGGTTTGAAGGAAGATAGAAGGAGTACAAGTGGTTACCTAGTCATGCTAGGTAGCAAGATCATCTCATGGATTTCAAAGAAGCAACCCACGGTGGCATTATCTTCCACCGAGGCTGAGTATAGAGCTTTGGCTCAAGTCACATGTGAGCTAATGTGGATTAAGAAGTTATTTATGGAGCTTAATTTGCAGGTTGACACATATCCAATTTTTTGTGACAACATGAGTAGCATTCATCTAGCATCGAACCCTGTCTATCATGCTAGAACCAAGCATATTGAAGTGCACTATCACTTCATAAGGGAAAAGGTGATATCCAAGGAAGTTTCAGTACATCATATTGGTACTAAGGACCAAGTTGCGGACATGTTTACAAAGGCTTTGGATGGGATGAAGATTTCAAAATTCAAGCAATGCATCAACATGAAGGAGCTTGGATGAGGATGAAGAATTGAAGCTTGAGGGGGAGTGTTAAAAGTCAAGCTTCAAGCTAAAAATTCGTGGGGAATCTTTTATGGACATGTGGAGCAATCAAAGGAAGCCAAAAGCCACGAGATTCCATCAAGAAAAGTCACTCAACCACTCCCCAAGTCATCTCAACTAATTCCTCCAAGTTAAGAGGCTGATTTGGAAAGGTAGTTCCTAGATTTTAGGGGCACACCTCTCACTATAAAAGGAGCATGTATCCCGACTTCTTTTGGGCCATCTTCTTGGAGTTTTAGCTCATGTAAAGTGAGCACTAAGTGCTGGAGTTGTGATAAGCAAGCCCCTTGCTTAAGCAACCCCCTTGCTTGCTTGTTTGTTTTCTTTTAGTAGGCATATCTATGTGTGTGCGCAGGCAGTGTTGCAACTCTCTACCCCTGAGTTGTTAGCATTGGTTCTCCCTCATATGGTATCCATTTGATGTAATTCTTGTCTCATTGGATAGATATAAGAGTCTATTTTATGCTCACCAATTCTCTGGAGAATTCTCTGAGTAAGCTGGGAGCAACATTCATTTTAGTGAAGTTGTGTGATTGATATCTCTCTTTTTGTGTAGGCTCTGTTGGAAATATTTTGCTCTCTGTT
>CM035424.1:85044574-85052074 GCA_020310875.1 Ceratopteris richardii | reverse complement strand
ATGCATGTGCATTCATGCATGTATGCATGTGCATTCATGCATACATAAAAACCTAAAAACCCATGCTTGTATCCACATGCATGCATGCTTGTGTCCATATGCATGCATGCTTGTATCCACATGCATGCATGCTTATATATCCTAAACCTAAAAATCCTAACTCTAAAAAAACCTAAAAACCCTAACTCTAAACATAAAAAAACCTAACCCTAAACATGTATGCATGTATGCATATGCATGTATGCATATGCATGTATGCATATGCATGTATGCATATGCATGTAAGCATGTGCATTCATGCATGTATGCATGTGCATTCATGCATGTATGCATGTGCATTCATGCATGTATGCATGTGCATTCATGCATACATGAAAACCTAAAAACCCTAAATCTAAAAAAACCTAAAAACCCTAACTCTGAACATAAAAAAACCTAACCCTAAACATGTATGCATGTATGCATATGCATGTATGAATGTATGCATATGCATGTATGCATATGCATGTATGCATGTGCATTCATGCATGTATGCATGTGCATTCATGCATGTATGCATGTGCATTCATGCATACATAAAAACCTAAAAACCCTAAGTATGCATGTATGCATGTGCATTCATGCATGTATGCATGTGCATTCATGCATGTATGCATGTATGCATATGCATGTAAGTATGCATGTATGCATGTATGCATGTGCATTCATGCATGTATGCATGTGCATTCATGCATGTATGCATGTGCATTCATGCATGTATGCATGTGCATTCATGCATGTATGCATGTATGCATATGCATGTAAGTATGCATGTATGCATGTATGCATGTGCATTCATGCATGTATGCATGTGCATTCATGCATGTATGCATGTATGCATATGCATGTAAGTATGCATTCATGCATGTATGCATGTGCATTCATGCATGTATGCATGTGCATTCATGCATGTATGCATGTGCATTCATGCATGTATGCATGTGCATTCATGCATGTAAGTATGCATGTATGCATGTATGCATGTGCATTCATGCATGTATGCATATGCATGTAAGTATGCATGTATGCATATGCATGTATGCATGTGCATTCATGCATGTATGCATGTGCATGCATGCATGTATGCATGTGCATTCATGCATGTATGCATATGCATGTGCATTCATGCATGTATGCATGTAAACATATGCATGTAAGTATGCATGTATGCATGTATGCATGTGCATTCATGCATGTATGCATGTGCATTCATGCATGTATGCATGTATGCATGTATGCATATGCATGTAAGTATGCATGTATGCATGTATGCATGTGCATTCATGCATGTATGCATGTATGCATATGCATGTAAGTATGCATGTATGCATGTATGCATGTGCATTCATGCATGTATGCATGTATGCATATGCGTGTAAGTATGCATGTATGCATGTAAGTATGCATGTAAGTATGCATGTATGCATGTATGCATGTGCATTCATGCATGTATGCATGTATGCATATGCATGTAAGTATGCATGTATGCATGTATGCATGTGCATTCATGCATGTATGCATGTGCATTCATGCATGTATGCATGTGCATTCATGCATGTATGCATATGCATGTAAGTATGCATGTATGCATGTATGCATGTGCATTCATGCATGTATGCATGTATGCATATGCATGTAAGTATGCATGTATGCATGTATGCATATGCATGTATGCATATGCATGTATGCATATGCATGTATGCATATGCATGTATGCATATGCATGTATGCATGTGCATTCATGCATGTATGCATGTGCATTCATGCATGTATGCATGTATGCATGTATGCATGTATGCATGTATGCATGTATGCATATGCATGTAAGTATGCATGTATGCATGTATGCATGTGCATTCATGCATGTATGCATGTGCATTCATGCATGTATGCATGTGCATTCATGCATGTATGCATATGCATGTAAGTATGCATGTATGCATGTATGCATGTGCATTCATGCATGTATGCATATGCATGTAAGTATGCATGCATGCATGTATGCATATGCATGTATGCATATGCATGTATGCATGTGCATTCATGCATGTATGCATGTATGCATGTATGCATATGCATGTAAGTATGCATGTATGCATGTATGCATGTGCATTCATGCATGTATGCATGTGCATTCATGCATGTATGCATGTGCATTCATGCATGTATGCATGTATGCATATGCATGTAAGTATGCATGTATGCATGTATGCATGTGCATTCATGCATGTATGCATATGCATGTGCATTCATGCAGTATGCATATGCATGTAAGTATGCATGTATGCATGTATGCATATGTATGTATGCATGTATGCATATGCATGTATGCATGTGCATTCATGCATGTATGCATGTGCATGCATGCATGTATGCATGTGCATTCATGCATGTATGCATATGCATGTGCATGTATGCATGTGCATTCATGCATGTATGCATGTATGCATATGCATGTAAGTATGCATGTATGCATGTATGCATGTGCATTCATGCATGTATGCATGTGCATTCATGCATGTATGCATATTCATGTAAGTATGCATGTATGCATGTATGCATATGCATGTAAGTATGCATGTATGCATGTATGCATGTATGCATGTGCGCATTCATGCATGTATGCATGTGCATTCTCTCTCTCTCCCTCTCTCTCTCTCGCTCTCTCTTTGTCTCTCTCGAACAAAATAAAGATAGAAGATATAACAAAAATATAAAGAAGATATTAGAAAACAAAAATATAAAGAAAATAAAAGATTGATTTATGTTTTACTTACATTAATGCTGTAAATTTTGTATGTGCACTTGAACTGCTTCTTCGCCGAATTTCCAAAGCTTTGATGCCAAATTCTCTTGCAAAACCAAACAAAAAACATATTAGCAAAGCATATGTTTGGTAGGGAGAGAGAGGGAAGGGAGGGAGAGAGGGAGGGAGGGAGAGAGGGAGGGAGAGAGAGAGAGAGAGAGAGAGAGAGAGGGAAGGGAGGGAGAGAGGGAGGGAGAGAGAGAGAGAGAGAGGGAAGGGAGGGAGAGAGGGAGGGAGAGAGAGAGAGAGAGGGAAGGGAGGGAGAGAGAGAGAGAGAGAGAGAGAGAGAGAGACATACAGAGTTCTGCTGCTCTGCTGTTGGTGGCGCACGCGAACTCGAAAGGAGAAGTAATTTCACATTCGAAACATTCAGAATGACGACTTTCGGGTTCGGGCCGAATTTAAAAGAGAGCGTCGGTATAGGTGTCGGTATAAGCGTCGGTATAGGTGTCGGTATAAGCGTCGGTAGGCTCAGTAACTTACCGACGCATATACCGACGCTTTGTTTCCGAGGCAACGCCAACCAACGCGGGCGTGATTCTGAGGCAAAGCAGCTTTACCAAATGTTCCGAGGGATATACCGCCACAGACTGACCGTCGGTACACTGACCGTCGGTATTCCCTAGATGTGTTGTAGTGTATCTATCTATCTATCTTGTTGATGTATGAAACACCACAAGAAATGAATTAATGTGACACTAGAACACCTCTATGGTCATCATTAACCCATTGCCACTCCAAACTTTGAGAAATGATAGCCAAAAGTGAAAACTTTGATTCTACAGAAATTCCTAGTCACCGAAATGACATACCTTCAGTATTTTGCTAATTTCTCTTAGCTCACATAACATTTCTCTCTGAAACTTTATAGGCTGAAACTAGAAGAGTAGAGCTTTCCAACAAGCTATCATATGCATCAAACGGACCTCTAGAACTCAAGTTATGGCCCTCACAAGATGACCCTATGTGACCTTCCAAAACTGGAAATCTTGCCTGTTTTAGTATTCCTGGTGTCCCAAAAATAAAAAATTCGATGCCTAGCATCGAATTTCAGTCCAGGTCGATGCCAGGCATCGACTTTGGGCTTTTTTTGGTTATTTTTCTGCACCAGAAACACTCTATCTTACACACACATGAAGAAGATGACTTATATGCTAGAAGTCGATGCCGGGCATCCATTCTATGCTGGAACTCGATGCCACGCATCGAGTTGCTCCACAAACTTCATATTTTTTAGAAGATTCAACAACAATTAACACACAGAGAATGAAAAAATGACTTATCAGCCAAGATTCGATGCCAGGCATCGAATTGCTCAGAAAACATGACCTTTTGAATTCATCACACAGTAGGCAAGCATGAAGATGATGGAGAGAGACTCATACACAGAACTTTACTCAGTTCTTTCTCATAACTATAAAAACTCAGAAGTTTTACAGTTGCTTTCTCACTCAGAGAAGCCCGACTATACACAGTCGTATAAACTGAACTCCTTCTCTCTACTTCTTCTCTCTATTCTCTCTCTCTCTCTCTCTCTCTTCCTCTCATCGCGTCAGTTGATACAAACTAACATATATAGGTTTTCTCATTCCCGTGACTTTTTTAACAAACTTCTAGAACTAAAGGGAACTAACTTTACAAATATAATACAGTTGTGAATTTGTCCCTTCACATAGGCATGTGGTTTTCTTCTAAAACTTTGACCTTTAAATATATGTCCAATTAGTGATTGTTTCTCCAACAGCTCCCCCTCAATCACTATTTGACATTCTCTGTTTCTTCATATCATCTTCTTTTCTTTTACTCCTGCCATGCTTTTGAATCTGCTGGTCTTCATACCATCCAAGCTCTTTGTCATTATGTCTGCTAACTGATCTTTAGTAGAAATGTACTGCACTTCAATCTCCTTCTCCATTACCTTTTCTCTGAGAAAATGATATTGTATTTCTATGTGCTTTGTCCTTGCATGAAAAACTGGATTTGCTGCAAGATAAAGTGAACTCATATTATCTCCATGTATTGTAGGTGTACCTTGATCAATGCCTAAACTTCTGAACAATGTCTGCATCCATATGACTTCCTTAGTTGCTTCCACAAGTCCTTTGTACTCTGCTTCAGTTGATGATAGTGCTACTGTATGTTGTTTCTTTGAACACCAACTTACAAGCTTATCACCAATGTATATCATGTAACCATGAGTTGATCTTCTGTCATCTTGGTTACCTGCCCAGTCTGAGTCACTATAGGCTCTCAACTTCAAATCTGATGTAAAAGGATAATATAATCCTTCCTTTATAGTTCCTTTGATATATCTGAGAACTCTTTGACCTGCAATCCAATGTGGGTCCTTTGGACAATGCATGAATTGTGACAAGACTCCCACTGCATAACTAAGATCAGGTCTTGTTAGTGTAGCATAAATCAAACTACCCACAAGAGATTGATACTTCCTCATATCTTTGTAGTCTGCACCATCATATTTACTGAGCTTGTGATTAACTTCAAGTGGAGTTGAAGCTTCTCTGCAATTTTCCATATCAAACTTCTTCAATAGATTTAGAAGATACCTTTCTTGTGATACATATATGCCATGATCTGTATAAGTGACTTCCATACCAAGAAAGTATGACAACTTTCCTAGATCACTGATCTTAAACTCTTTCTCAAGTAACCTCTTGACCTCTTTGATTCCTTCATCTGAAGTACCTGTGATTATAATGTCATCTACATAAATACAAATGTAGATTGTACCTTCCTCTGTTCTTTTGATAAGTAGACTTGAATCTGCTTTTGAACTTTGATATCCAAGATCATTGAGATACTTCACCAGTCTATAGTTCCAAGCTCTTGGAGCTTGCTTCAATCCATACAATGCTCTTCTCAACCTGCAAACAAAATTTGGATACCTAGAATCTATAAACCCTTGAGGTTGTTCCATGTATACCTCATCTGATATGTATCCATTCAAGAATGCATTCTTTATATCCAATTGACTTAGAGTCCATCCTTTTGAAGCTGCAATAGCAATGATTGTCCTTATAGTTGACATCTTAGCTACAGGACTGAATGTCTCATCATAATCTATGCCATAGGTCTGGGCATAGCCTTTCACCACCAGTCTAGCTTTGTATCTGGCTATAC
Source organism: Ceratopteris richardii (assembly GCA_020310875.1). Lineage (NCBI taxonomy): Eukaryota > Viridiplantae > Streptophyta > Polypodiopsida > Polypodiales > Pteridaceae > Ceratopteris > Ceratopteris richardii. The sequence continues at coordinate 85,046,088 of CM035424.1, read as the reverse complement.
TTCCATCTGCAAGCTTCTTCACTTTATAAACCCATTTATTTCCAATAACTTTCTTACCATTTGGTTTAGGAACAAGTTCCCATGTCTTGTTCTCCTCCAGTGCATTAAACTCTTCCTTCATTGCTTCTTCCCATTGCTTCTTACCTTTAGCTTCATCATAGTTCTGAGGTTCTTCATCATCTACGACCATATATGCATAGTTCTTCTGATTTATGTAAGAAGTATCATAAGAATACCTTTCTGGTTGTCTTCTAGTCCTGCTTGACCTTCTTGGTTCACATTCTTCATATGTGTCTGGATACACTTCTTCATCAAATATAGGAGCTTCTTCATTTCTTCTTGTTGATCCACTTCTGGATGTACTTGCTTGCATATAGTCTTCATCACTATTTACCTGCACAATTGATTTTCCTTTCTCACATCTTCTTACCTCTTGTTCAAATTCTTTAGCTGTATGACTTTGATCTGCATACCAACTTTTCTGTTCATCAAATGTAACATCTCTAGAAACAATAAATTGTTTGGTTAGAGGATTCCACAATCTGTAACCCATCTGCTTTTCATCATAACCAATGAACACATATTTTTCTGCCTTTGGTTCAAGTTTATGCCTAAGCTGTGATGGCACATAAGCATATGCAACTGATCCAAACACTCTACAATGATCTAGTGTTGGTTTCTTACCCCACCAAGCTTCATATGGAGTCATTCCATTTAGAGCTGCACATGGTAATCTATTCACAAGATATGTAGCTGTATTTACAGCCTCAGCCCAAAGATAATTTGGACAATTCTTCTCCTTCAGCATAGCTCTAGCAAATTCAACCAAAGTCCTGTTCCTTCTTTCTGCTACACCATTTTGTTGTGGTGTATACCTGCAAGTTATTTCTCTCTTAATACCTGCATTCCAAAGATAATCATTGAACTCTTGGGAGAAGTATTCTCCCCCTCCATCAGACCTCAGTCTTTTAAGCTTTTGACCTGTGACTCTCTCTGCATATGCATGAAAATGCTTGAAAGCTCCAAACACTTCTGATCTCTCCTTCAAAACATATAATGTTATCCATCTTGTAGCATCATCAATGAAAAGAACGTAATACCTTGAGCCACTGATAGATCCTTCTTTTGTTGGTCCCCATACATCTGTATGAATGAGCTCTAGTAATCCATCATGTTTGAATCCTTTCTTCTGAAATGGTAACCTTTGTGCTTTACCCATTTGACATGCTTCACATTTATAAACCATATGTTGACTTTGCACTTTTGGTAATCCTAGTACAGACTGATTAGCAACCATAGCTTTAATTCCTCTTTCATTGAAATGACCTAATCTCTTATGCCAGAGATCAAGTTCTGTAATCACTCCTTCACCATGTGTGAGCAAAGCTTGACCAATGTTCCCTTGTACTCTTAAAGTAAAGAGTCTACCTTCTTTCTTACCAGAGACAATCTGATTATATCCATTCTCTAGATCTTCCACAAATACTCCTTCATTTGTAAACCTGACTTGAAAA